>WWET01004123.1:94418-120142 GCA_011038615.1 Limnodynastes dumerilii
GGCTCTTTTTTTATAGGGTTCTAAGGCAATGTTATTCTTCCAGGTATTGTAAGGTCATCTTTCTCCATGCTTCATAAATTACTTTCACAGCTGGGACTTGGATTTATACCTGAAAAAAGCCTTCTGTAGTCCCCTTTATGCTGTGGCTTTTCTAACTGCTCCATCAATTGCTGTACAACAATGAGGAACAGTTCGCTTTGAGACTCATTAGTTTTATTAGTACTAGAGGGTGACAAAGGATTCCCTTGCCTGGCGCCAGGGAATACAAATATATTAATATTCCATCAGACAGTTCAGCGATAAGAAGTGCTGTGGCTAAGTGTGTAGGCTTCAATGGAATCACAATGTGCCATTGTTTTACACGTTGGAGGGAATTTTTATTTTATTTCCTGTTAATGCATCCATAAAGATAAATGACACATTTCTTTCTCTTCCCTAGATTTCTGCAATGTCAAAGTTCCTCAATTTGTCTTGTTTTAGTTGTGTCAGAGAGTGTTTAGCAGAACCCCCACTCTTCCAGCTGCTTGTAGAAGATGGGTGTTCTTTTGGCACTGCGCATGCCTGTGCCAGATGTTACACAATGTATCTCGTAGCATAGGGAACCGAGTTCTGAATGCTTGAAGATGAGTCCGTCAGGGTATTCCATTATAATCATGTGCCTAATCCCCTCAAAGGAAATGGAAGGGAGTGAGTGGGTGGCAGGAGGTACTTCCACATGGATCTGCATTTGGACAGATGCAGATCCATGTGGAGAACTTAAGGTAGGGTTATGGACACGTAAGTCTGCATGTGAGAGGGTAATGAAATGGAGTTCCATTCCTTCTCACCTGCAGACTTTCAGACCTCCGTGCATACAGAACATGCAGTGAGGTCTAGATTAGGTCCATGATTACTCACGTGGCTCAAGCTTACTGTGCTAAGTGCCCTGAATACAATCATTTATACTACTAAGGATTTCCCTTCTGCAAAATAGAGTTTGTTATACAACAGTCTAGAAGAATTAGTGTTCTCCAGATCTTTACTGAAATTTTAGGATATAGGACAAGGATATAAACATTTCCTTACACATGAAAAAAGACATGTACACATAGCTAAAGATTATTTGTTTTGATGTGGGATGAAAGGCATATCCACACTAGTGTCATATTTGAGGGCATTGCCTGTTTGATGAGACACAAAAGGAAGGAAGGACATTAAATGACTGTAATATTTACATAATTATTGTATTATTGCTAAAATTGGAATGTCTAAACTCTGTGGGAAATTCCTTGGGAACTGTAACTTCAGCCATAGCAAAACAACTGTATCATTTACTGAACAGGCACGTCATACAGTTAACAGTACATCTAAAATCATGCCACTAGATATAAAATATCAATGATTTAACTAATTAATAATGGTATGAATGATCACACGGAAAACATTAAATAGCTTGTTATTTTCTTATTCTGATCAAATTAAAGCTAAAGAATGTTTGTTTCAGTGAGCAGTTTTCCAGCTATACTAAAGCTAAACCATATAGGTTTACATAAAAAAAATGAAATGAAGAACACATAGGTCCTGATTCAGAGACTGAAAATAAGAGAGGAAAGTTACACCTGGGCAAAACCATGTTGATTTCAGGGTGGAGTCAAATTTCCTCTGTATTAGAGTTGAGGGGCCGTATTCAGACCTTAAGTCTTAAAGACTGCGTATACGCAGTCTACATTGCAAAAAGTAACGTAGATGTCGTAACAAAATTACTGCGCATGCGCAGTAGTTCATACCGGCAAACTCCGGCCGCACATGCAATGCGACCGAAGGTCTGAATACGGCCCGAGAGGTGGCGTTTCTCAGCCCAAGTTTAAATAGCAATGTAAAAGTAAAGCCGGTCACTATTTGTGTGCAGTAAGCAAAAGCAAAGATATATCCCTGCATGCAAAGAATACAATTAACTTAACTCCCCCCAGGGCCGGTGGAACATGGTAAGCGAGGAAGGGGGGCGCCAAGCCAGAGAGGCTCCGCTTGCTATCCCCCGCTGCCATGGGCGTCGGATGTGATGGAGACCGGCAGGCAGCTCATACAGGAGGTTCCTGCATGAGCTGCCGCGGCAGTTACATAGAGCGGCTGATGTCAGCTGCTCTGTGTGATTGCCTCAGGCGCTCATACAGGAACTTCCTGTATGAGCTGCCTGCCGGAGGAGGAGAGCGCTGCGCAGGAAGACTCAGGTAAGTATAAAAACAATTTGGGGGCTGGTATCATGTTATGGGAATACTGGTGGGGAGGGGAAGGGAGTGGTGTCTGGTGTCACATTATGGGAATACTAGAAGGGGGGGCTGGTGACACATGATAGGAGTACTGGAGGAGTCTGGAGGCACATTATAGGAGTACTGTAGGGGACTGGAGGCACATCATAAGAGTACTGGAGGGGGCTGGAGGCACATTATAAGAGTACTGAAAGGGGATGGAGGCACATCATAAGAGTACTGGAGGGGGCTTGAGACACATAATAAGAGTACTGGAGGGGCCTGGAGGCACATTATAAGAGTACTGGAGGCACATGATAGGAGTACTGGGGGGGCTAGTGGCATATGATGGGAGTACTGCGGAGGGGCTGCAGGCACAAGATGGGGATACTGGGGGTGGGGCTGGAGACACATGATGGGAGAAGGGTGTAAATTTATTTCTTGCAGGGGGGCACCAGACATGCTAGCACCAGCCCTGACTACCCCTGAAATCAATATGGTTTTGCCAGGAGTAACTTCCCTCTCTTATTTTCAATCTCTAAATCAGGTCCATAATTTTTATCTAAAATGTAAAAATATATGATATTGAACACCACAAAAGCCTGCATTTATAAAGGAAATCCTACCAACTCTACAATAGAACATATTGGGACCATAACTAGGGGGTGTGCAATTAGGTGGCTGTCCAGGGCGCAAAACTTAAGGAGGGCACCAGTAAGTTAATATTATGGTTAAATTGGGTTGGAATTCAAAGTTAGGGAGCGTCATGTTTTCTTTCTGCCCTGGAACTAAAATTTCTTACTACAGCTCTACTGGGCCCTGACTAAGAGGTTTATTCAGAGAAGGCATGTCAAACTTGTGGCCTGCGGGTCGCATACGGCCAAAAGCTTTTGTCTTGTGGCCCAATCTCAGGGGGTCTAACGATTGTTGAAAAGGTGCCTATCAGCCACTGCAGCAGTAAAAAACAAGACAGTTTATAGAAAAGCCCTTACCACACTGTCCTGTATAACTGCTGCATCGGCCAACAGCAGTTAACAGCAGAAAACAGATTGCTTTGCAACCAGAAGACACAGAGGAGCTGGATGGCGGCGCACACGGATGGAAGGTTAGTAGGGTATAAACAGGGGAGGCTGGAGACTACTGAATTGGGATTTACTGGAGAGCTGGAGCCATATATAAATGTAGAATACTGGGGAGCCGGAGCCATATGAATGGGGAATTCTGGGGAGTTGGAGCCATATGATGTGGAATACTGGGGAGCTGGAGACATATGATGGGAATACTGAGAGCTGGAGACACATGATGGGGGATAATGGGAGTTGGGTAGACATAATTGGAATACTGGGATCTGGAGACACATGATGGGAGAAAATGGGAGCTGGAGAAATGTGAATGTGGAATTATTGAAAGCTGGAGACATTTAAATGGGGAATTACTGGGAGATGGAAAAAAAATACATATGAGACTCTATTATTCTTGAGGTTCATACAATCTTAGACTTTGATATTATTGGCCCAACTGGGGTTTTGAGTTTGACATGACTGAGGAATGTTGCCCTGGGTAAAAAATAGTCCTATTTACATGTGGTAGGGTCAACTATAGGTGTAGCTAACAAAAAAGTAATCAGGATTAGTCCAAATTAAAGAACCTTAAATAAAGCAGTGCAAATATATCATGTTACTAGGGTTGTGATTTATATAAAAGAAGGAGTGTTACAAAGAGTTACAATCAAATACAACATCCACTTACTAGTATTTCAAAGTACAATATAAAGCTTTATCATGACAATACAATGCAGGCAGTTACCTTGGGAGCTCCACCCAATACAGATCACCATAGTCAACCTCTATTCTAAACAAACAACATCTTAGTGACTATCAACCATTACTGTTAACGTCCTAGTGAAAGGCCATTGGCCTACCAAACCATGATCATGATCGAGCTCCTACCATAGATCTAATGTGGCATTATTTTAGCTTTATTATGTTGTTGAACATGATTTACACACTTTAATATTTTTTTTTAATGACCGCTAGCCGAAGATATCTGGTATATGGCAATTTCTGTTTAAGAATAGAAAAGTTGAATTTTAGCAACTGAATAAGTTCCTTTGCATCTTTCAGGGATTTAAATAGGTGAATATTTTGTCCACTACATGCACAATAGTAAACTAAGCAACTGACAGGAGAGTTTTACATTTGGAAAATTGGGAAGACACATTGAAGTTTATATCAGAACGATATGGTGTTTATTTAATTTGTAAATATTTCAGACTTTTCAACTTAAAGAAAATAAGACAACAAAAATATTATAATTCTTCATATAAATAGATGACAAGTACCCCTTTACTCATCTGAACTACTTCTTTTTACGTTTGCATAAATTTATGGGCTTATATGTCTAATTTAACCTATTATAAGTTATTAAATGAAAAACAAATATAAAATACAAATATAAAATATACATTTTCTGGAATTTGCACTGTGCATGCCCAGAACTGGAGCAAGCACTGGGCAACGGTCGTACTACTGCCCCTCCACCTATGCTCTGCACTATTGTAACGAGGTTTCCCAATATTAAAATGAATTGAGGGATGTTTCAATCATTTAAATATGCACAATAGTAGCTGTGTAAGGTGCTGCCACTACTTTGTCAAGGGATGGTGCAAGCTATAGGCTCAGGTCATTTTCAATTGGCCCTAGGTGTTAAAAAAAAGAAAAAAGAAAAAAAAAGAAAAGTTTGTAGAATGTCACTACTATGATCAGACATTGCTGTAAATAATATCTAAATCATTTTAATGGCTGTTTTCATATTGTTACATAAAAAAATTGAAAAACAAAAAATCCCACTAAAAACAAAGGACACTGGCAGAGGCTGTGGAAGTACAACCTGCAGCCTCTGCGAATAGGTCTCTGTCTGCATGAATTACATGCCTGCCCTTTTTCCCTATGTTCCATCCACGGTTGCGTGTTTCTGCAGAAACATGCAAATCAGGATTGACGTACAATGATTGCGCAATAACTGTGGATCAGGTCCTATATGGCTGTTCTGCTGCTCCATGCTCTAATGCTGTTATGTTGAAGTATTCCATTCTTACATTTGTAAATGCAGAGTTCAACGTCATTTAGTCTCTTCTCTAAATTATCTTCTATATCTCCAGCACAAACCTTTCCTCCATCCAGAACACCAAAAATATGTATTGAAACACTGTTTAGAAAGAAATATAGACCCGTTCAGTATTTCTCACTTTTGAACACTGGTTATACCTCTAAAATGTTATGGTCTTGGCTAACCAGGGCACAGAGTCCCCCTTTCACATCTCCAAATGTGAAAAACCCAGGTTATTAGCTCTGCTTTAAAGCTATCATTAGCGTTGGGATGTTCTGCGATGCAGGACATGAGTTGCGTTGCTCCAAAGGGTTTTTTTATTTTACAACGATCTCCCCCACGAATTACAAGCTTTGAAGATGGGATCCTATACAAGATGGTAAGTAACGCTATTTTTTTAATCATTTATTTTTTACATAATACAATTAGCGGTAATTTTTCTTTAACATTATTTGCCGTATTAAATGTAATTTACTCTTTATAGGGAGGCATTAAATGTTTAGCTTTTTTTTTAGGGTAGGGGCCAGCCCTATATTTTATTAAGATGCTAGGAGGGGTATGCATTTGTGTGGTGTTGTAACGGATGACAGGGCATGCTAGCACTTGTGGTGCTCCAAGCGCTAGCATGCCCTGCCATCCTTGGGCATGCTGATGATTGTAGCACTACAATCATCAGCATGCCTTATACTTGCAAATTTTTTTATTTATTATTTTTTTAACACTATCTGCCGCTAGAAACAGATTTGTTTACTGTTGCCATAGCAACAGTAGACAAATCTGCACCAATCAGGAGGTCTTTCTACCCGGGTGGACCGGAAGTGCACCTTTCACATCACCACCAAATACCCGGGATTTTGCTGAGAACTGGGTTTTTGGCGAAAATCCCGGGTATTTGGTGGTGATGTGAAAGGGGTGTTAGAGGCTTCACTCCTAGTCAGACTCTGTTCTTCACTAAAGCTCCTAGCAGGTCATGGCCCCCGGACACCAGTTCCAACCGATGTAAGAACACCAGCACCCAAAGATAACAACAGGGCGAGAGTGAACAATCCAGAGTGATCGAAAGACACAGTGGAGAACCCACAGTGTAAGATGGAAAAACGCTGGGAAGAATACACAGCAAGGTGGAAAATGCCAGAAAGACTAACAACACAGAATGGAGACAAAGGCTAGATATCAAGACAGACCACAATCACTCAGAAAACAAGGGAAACCTGGGCAGGAAAACCAGGAGGAGGATAATTGATGGGAGCAAGAGAATGAGAGCTGGAAAGGCTGGGGTACACAGGGAACACAGGCACAAGAGAGAAGGTAACACTCAGAAATCACAAAAAACACCACAAGCCAAAGAATGAGAAAGGTTAGCATGAGAAGCGCAGTGGAGCCAAACACTAATTTTTAGAAGGCTGCTTACCGGTGATTGGCCAGCAGCCCTCCTGCCTGTTCACACTATTGGCTATTGTCCTGGCTGCTAAGAAACAGCCAGGACACTATAAGACAGAGTGGATAGCAGGCACCAGCCATGGACCTACTGGCTTCACTCCCACTGGAGGGAAACACAGATAATGATCTATGACTGCGGCAGTGCACCAAGAGACCAGTGAAGACGGTGGGTACCCAGTTAATCTATTTACATACTGTCACAATCAGCATAACAGAATGTAAAATAAAAATGGTAAATATGCCTTTAAATCTAAAAAAAAATACATTTCATTTTTTATTTAAAATTATTATATTACTAAAAAGGTGACATTTTCTTATGTGTGGTGAGGACTTTGTAGAGCTTTTAAAATTGGAAAAAAATTAGCGGTGCCCTAATTTAGAAGGTGTACTCTGTAATCAACAAAAACAATACAAGCATTCCAACAAATATAATACAAAGTAGGTTATTATCTCTGTAATTACGGATGGTTACTAATTTAATTCAAAAGATTTTATGCCTAGGAACATACAGTATTTTCTATATTTATATATATCTACACATATATATTAATTGTGCTCTTACCAGTAAAATGCAACTTAATAGGATTAAGAGTAATAAATCATTGCAATTCAATTCTGGTGCTGTCTCTTTATTAGGTGTAAGGTGTCTGTAATTCATATATTAAATCTTTACATTGTCAGGCAAAGTGGTCTATTATGATGCATTAAAGAACAGGAACCAATTATATCTATGGGTCTTAACAAAGGACACTTAGAAAGTCACTGGTGCTTCTCATCAAAATAAAAAGCCAAGATGGAGGTCACAGTGAACGTGACTTTTCTAGATAAATAAATTAAGATTTGCTTAAGATACACTTGTTATCAGTGGGAAAATGTTTTATTTGTCATTTAAAGCAGCTACTTGTTAAACCAAACAGCTTAAAACTTTGAGTTACATAACAACAGTTTAACAATACACAAAACTTTATCCTTAACAAATAACCATGCCTGTCTGCCAATATATAGATTTAATTTTAACCTTCATATAAAGTAATAAAAGAGTAATTAAGAACTACATATTGTTGATTCAAGATTAGTAATTATATCTAAATAATAACTATAATCATAACTTTTTAGTAAACTTGATTCTTGTTTACTAAAGTCTCAAAAGATCATAACAGTTGAAGTCATAAAAAAGGATAATCTGAACAGTGTTTAAAGGACATTTCGGAGAAGTCTGTTTATTGTAAGCTAGGGACCTGATTCAGATTTCTGGAGAAGTCTGTTTATTGTACGCTAGGGACCTGATTCAGATTTCTTGGGCAGCGGATATGCAAATTCGCTGTCCCCATTGCTTGCGTTCTATCCAGAGCTGCAAAACGTATAGAAAAGTTGCATTCGTTAGCAACGTGAAAATGGATGCGAATAGGCGGAGACTGCGAGGTGTACTTTTTAAAGTTTGTAATCACATTAGAGCCCTAAAAAAATGACAGTGTGTTACACAAAGCCTGTTTAGAATAAGCAACCTGCAGCTTATCAGGCTTAAATAAATAAAAATAAGATCATGAATTTTATTGTAAAAATGTTTTTAAATAATCAGTTTAATCATTTCAGTTTCAGTTTAATGATTCTTGTTTAAACATATGTGTAGGAATAATTTTCTAATAAAAATGGGGCCACTTATTACATAAAAATACACTATGTTTTACACTTACACCAGCTGAGTCGGTGTAAAATGTAGGTGGAAGTGCAGGGACTCCACTTTTACTTGCATGTGCAGCAGCACTAAACTGCCCCCTTTTTATATTTAACTAATATGGACCTCCCTGTTGCGCTAGCAAAGACATGCGCAGAGTGGTTTTTCCCCTGCACTTCCCTTTGAAAAACACACGGATGTGCCTCTCAGTATTACGTCCTACATCAGCAAATAGAACAAACCCGTATTATGATCCAAGAAGTGCTTGTTGCTGTAACAGTGTATTCAAGCCCTAATATATTGTCACAGCAACTAGTTTTTAAAAAGTGGGTTGGCGAAAGCCTTATTAACACTCACTGAACAAGTTAAACTTCAAGATTGGAGGTGTTTTCACTAGGGCCATTAAGCCACACACAAATTGGTCTGCAGAAACATAAAGTCTTCAGGGCTTCCACAGCTGTATATGAGGATGGATGTCAGTGACTGGCACTCTTCTTAAACATACTGTATCGTGGCCCCTGACATATTCAATAGTATGATTAGGAGGAGGATGCCAGTCACTGACATTCATGCTCAAATACAGCTGTGGAATATATACACACATACATATATAATCAGGGTCGAAATCAGAAAATGAGATGCCTGGGACTCAGCCAGGGGGCCCCATGCCCTATGTGACGTCATTGGTGACCTGCTTTAACAGTAGGTTGGTGCACAGGGAATTTCTTCCCTGCGCATTGTCCCACTAATCGGTGGCCCCCTATCAGCTTCGGGCCCGGGACAATTGTCACGACTGCCTCCCCCCTGATGGCGGCCCTGGATATACTGTCTAAATACAGGCACTTGCACTAACTAGTGGTTCTCGTGCACTCCTTTAAAGAAATGTACATACAAATCCAAATGAAGACTATGAAGTCTTGAAATAGAAAAATCATTGTAGCATCCTCAAATAAAATGAACAAAAATTCCCACAAGATGGCCCAAAAATAAAAAAGAAATAAAAGAAATACTTACCCCTGCTCTGATAGGGGTCCAGTCTTGTAAGCTTTCAATCCGGGGGGGGGGCTTGGCAAAAAAACAGGGAATTTCTTCCCTGCGCATTGTCCCACTAATCGGTGGCCCCCTACCTGCTCTGATAGGGGTCTAGTCTTGTAAGTTTTCAATCCGGGGGGGCGGCTTGGCAAAAAAAAAAACCTTATAGAGACGACGTGAACTATGTCCTTTACGCAGGACATCCCGGCAATAATGACAGTTCTACTGTCATTGGCATATACTAATACCCTCTGCCAGCGTGGGAACTAACTATTTACATCGTGATATTTCCAAATATTCCCACACCTCTGAATAGTACATTTTAGCGGCTCCGCCTTGCACATCCACTAAAACTCTGAATCAGGTCCATTGTCTCTGCGTTGTGGGTCCAGGATTTGGGTCTGTAACGTTAATTGGGTGATAAGGTCATTATTTTATTATCCAGGGCTTCCAGACATTACTCTCAACTACGTGGTGAATGCAGTTTTTCTTCCTCTTTCATAAATAAGGAAAGTTGCACACATACACTAATAAAGTTCTTTTTTTTTTTAATAGTGTGGTGTTTTAGTAATTGTGTGGATGGTTGATTCTAGTGTTTTACCATATCGGAGCAGTACTTCTCTATTAGAATATTAGGTGGTGAAATTAATTCTTATTACTACCTCAATAATATGAACAGTTGCACATCCGCAATTTTTTAAAATTTATAATGGTGTTGTGTTTTAATAATTGTACGAATTGCTGTTTCTAGTATATTATTGGGGCAGTACTTGTTTTATATTTTATTAGTTTTAATTTGTTTTATTCTATTGTAAAAATCAAGATGGGGGATGGGGAGGGGTTGTGAGGGTGTCAGATTATCTACATGATGGATATACATGTATGTTATTGGAAGAGGAAGGTCAAGATCTATATTTAGTCCCTTAGGTGGTAATGTTTGTAGATTATAGATCCACCTGGATTCTAATTTGGCTAATATAGCTAGAATATCCCCTCCACTCCAGTTATCACTCACTTTCTTTATTCTGATAATAGGTTGTGCGATATTATTTGTTATATTTAATCCACCAATCGGAGGAATCCCTAACCCACTTCCAGCTATTCAGCACAATGGCCCCATGGGAAGAATAGATGCATGGTTAAGGGGGGTAATTCCTCTGATATAGGAGCCAAACAGGAAAAAGAAAACACACCAGATGTATATAAGGGTCCTGCCTCCTGTACTGCATGCCTTCTCAGCTCTCTCAGCTAAAAACTGAAACTTGAGAGTAAATTAGCAAAGGGTTGGGAGTCGAGGAAATCACATTGGACTAGATTCACAGATGCGTGTGTTTAAAGTACGCAAATCTACGCACATACGTTGCAAGCCAACACCCACGGCACTCCCCTTGCACGGATGGATTTTCAGTGACTTATGCTTCCATAGGGCACCCTTAACTCTACATGTGCATTTACATGCGTAAGTTACTTACGTACATGCATACATCACCAAACATGCCCTCAATAGCCAATTTAAATACCTACCTCACCCACTTTTACATAACTTCGCATGTACGGAAGATAACTACGCCCCTCTGTACGTATGTCACTAAGTGCGATTCATAAATCCGTGCCTAATGGACTTCCATGCCTAACTACGCATGCGCAGCTAACCCGATCTAAAAATACGCAAAAACTACCAAAATCGTATCTGTGAATCCGGTCCATTATCAGGTATAATCTATGTTTTCTTCTTCCTCTCCTTACAGCTTAGACAGAATAGATACACACTGAAGCTTACATAAAGGGAGGCATATAATGACTGTAAATCATGTTTTTTAATGCACCTTTTTACCATATTTTTGTAATACATTTTTTTCTACTGCACTAAGAAGCTTTCTACCGAATCTGTCTGTTGATGCCAAAAATATTATGCCTGTAACGTTTTGTAAATGGGTTTACTACAGACCATCCTGGAGCTCTGCAAAGCTCCTCAATGGAAGTTGATTCTTTCTTGGCCATAGCCCTATTTCCAGTGGTATTTTTATATTGTTGTTCTTACAGGCTTTTTACATTTGATCCATCTCGCCAAGGTGGACTTGGTTGCTGGATTTTCTTTCTTGCACCTTTCTGGAAGCACAAAAAGTTGTCTGGACTTCCTAAATTCTTTAGTTCTGTCTAAATGCATTTTAGAGTGTGATATTTTATTTTCTTCTCACCTTTTGGATTTGGACATAAGGAAAGCAATGCTATTTCCTGATTTAAAGCAGACATGAATGCTACCAGGAATACCATTTTCCAGATTAAAAACCTTAGATGCATATCCATTAAAACCTCGAATTGTTGTCCTGTGAAGGTGTCTATGACCAGATTTAGATCCCAGCTAGGTGTCGTCTGATATGTGAACTTTAGGGGTGCTTAAAGATAATCACTTTTCCAGACCTCCTAGTTAAAAAAAATATATAATATCTTACCTACTGCAAACAGCTGAATATGAAGATTGTTTAGTTGGCACCAATACACATAAATACCCCAAACTCTGTGGTAAATTTTCACTGTAGTAGGCTTTCTTTCTCCTATTAATTTCCTTCCCTGAGAAAAACTTTATTTTCTAGGTTGGAGATTTAAGTAGTCAATTTTAAAGTCTCTGTGCATGGATGTGCCAGTCTGCCCTTAATAAAGAGGTCTGGTAATATGGGCAATGTCCATGGATTGTCCACTGGAGTACCTTGGTTTTGGTTTTTTGAGGGTTTTCCTGTTGGTATTGTTTGCCATCAGATCTATTTGAGTTTTCCCCTTCTTCTCATAATCTTTTGGAAGATTATGTGATTTAATTCCTATTCTCCAGGATCGATGGTGGTCCTGCTCAAGAAGTCACTATATTATGTTCTCTTGCAATAAATGCTGCTGTTAATGCCTCCAAGTATCTACCGTATTTTTGTTGTAACACTCCGGTATATAGCAGCGGTTCCTGGAGGCACACACCTCTCTACCGGTGGCTCGTTGTTGGCATCCTGGTGTTGCTAGGCAGCCAGGACGCAGAGCCTCTACTCGGGTCCCAGCCTCCACTCTTTCAGCACCATCACTGGCATCCTGGCGTTGCCAGGTTACCAGGCCGCAGTGACTCCGGCATCAGCCCGCTCCTCCTATCCCTGCACTGGCGTCCTGCCATTAATTAGCAACCAGAACGCCAGGCATATTGTTTTGGTGCCCAGACTACTGGCTGGTGATTGGCCAGCAGTCCTTTTATATAAGCCTCCCAGACTGATATTTGAGTAAGCCTGACTTAAATTTCGGTTCCAAATTCCTTGAGTTAAGGTTATTCCGTAAACCTTAGCCCAGCCTCTGGAACTGGCATCTGTTGTTATGACTATGGATCCTGAATGGTCTCCTCTTGTCCAGATTTTCTGTAAATATAAATATATAAAAAATTTCAAAAATAGGTCAGCTGGGAATCAGTGCATATATGACATTTGTGGCTGAGCTTGGAATCAGTTACATTGTTTCTCATAGTAATTCTCTTACTAGATTGTATATAAATTGTGTTTAAATAGACAAGTTAACAATTAAGAATCAGAATTGCAAAAAAATTAAATAAATAAAGGGTAAATATAAATATGTAAAAAAATAAAAAAAAAATCTAAATAAAAAATAATGAATAAAAAAGAAAAGAAAAGAAAAAATAAAAATAAATGTAAATAGATAATTACATTCAAAATAGGTCCCAGCGATTGGCAGTACAAAAACAGGATTATTTTAAGAATAATTGTCCATCCAAAATAATGAATAAAAATACTAAATATTTATGAATTATTATTTATAGCAGATCATCCACATACAAAAGAATCAGAATGAGTGTGCATACAAAAATTTAACTTAGAACTCTTCTGACATTAGATATACAGTGATGATAAATCGGTGGGTAAATATTTGATAAATGAAATAGGTTGAGTACAAGTAAATGGACACACTCTTCTCAAGGGTGAAGTCTGGCATTCGGTCTAGCATTACCGAAAGACTCTATTGACCAACTATATATATGTGTGCTCCTATAGTAGGATACTTCAATCCAATACAAGATAGTACCTCATCTTAGCGTAGAAAAACATACATAGGACCAATAATTGAATCCTGAATTAGAGCTGATAAATTATCTAAACATAAATATAAAAGATTATTCGATTATAAACCTAAATATTTGGATACAAGTGTTGGGAGTCTGATTGTGGAGACTTCCAAATATAGAGCAACATTTGAATCAAGATTGTGTGGTTAATTCATATGATACAAGTGGTGATAAATTATTATTCTCATGTGTGTATAGAAAACAGTGCTGCTATTGAAAATTTAGTCATACAAGAAGGAATTTCAGTGTGCAGCAGCATTATATATCGAAAATTACTGTAAGTGAAAAATAAGGAGAGAATGTACTTAATTAACCAGAAAATTCAAAAATTCGAACAACAGTTAACAGATGATAAATATAATACATTTTTAAGGGACAAAAATGAAAATGATTATGACATAAACATCGTCCGTACATATAGAAAGAAGTTTAACAGATCCAGATTTGAATAAAAAAGAGATGGATCTAGAGGGAGGAGTTCCTCAAATTCAGAACGGTCTAATCAGATTAAGTCAAAAAGACCTGGTCAACATGGGCAAAACAGGTCAAACGAAATTATGAATAAGATGAACATTCAGAATCAAAACCACAAACAAAATAGAGGAAAGGTGGACTTTGCTAATACCAATAAATCCAACTATGAGAATGTGATAAACTGTGCAATAAAACCATCAGGAAAGGTTTTGGCAGAACCAATCAAAAAATTTGCGGAGCCAGACACTAGACCCAAAACCATTATCACCAAACCACTAGATTTGAATCTGCCACCTCTTTCTGGTGCCTCCTCCCTCTTGTCGCAGTCTCCTCCTTTTCACATAAGAGGATCCAGGGATCTGAATTATGTGGGACAGATTTCGTTAAACAACCGATTCCAGTTATTGGAATCATCCCCACACAAAAGGACAAGAGACTGCGACCAAGGGGAAGAAGAGGAGGCAAGAAAGAGAGTAAGATAGATTCATACCAAGAATTGGCAGATATCAATGGAATTTTTAATTTGTCGTCGAAACCATTAACAACTGCACAATTGTCGCTTCTAAAGAAGGGTTTGAAATTTTCACCCTCGACCGGCCCTAATTATTTTGAATTATTTGTTGAACTAAATAAATTCATCCACTCTTTATGCCGAGAAAAATTCCTCACTCAGAAGAAACTAAAAAGTGTAAATACAAAAGAGAGCAGTTTGGAGACTCTAGTGACTCTAGGAGATAGTGATTTAGAAAGCCTTAATACACTTGAAAGTCTACTCACAGAAAATTACCATTTGAATATAGAAAGTAGTGAGCTAGTATGTACTATAAGTGACTCCACTAAACAAAGTGGAAGCACGAAATTTAAAAACACTTCAAAATTCTATCCACTACAATGGAAGTCAGGCATTATTGATTCATTTTATAAAACTACGCTGCAGGATTTGGAACGTATCTGCGAACGAGATAAGAAAACTCAAGCATATAATGATAATCTAACCGCCAGTGAAAGACAAGCTCTTAAACAATTAATGCAGGATAAGACCATAGTCAGTAAGACTGCTGATAAGGGGGGTGAGGTTGTCATCCAGGATCAGGAATAATATCTCACTGAAGCCCAACGTCAGCTTGGCAATCCTGACCTGTATTGCAAACTTGGTGGCAACCCCACCGCCCCTTATCTGAAAGAACTAGAGTCGCTACTAGACGGGGCAATGGCAGAGAGCATTATCAGTAAACAAGAATATGATTTTCTGTTACCTAAACATCCTGTTACTCCAACGTATTACCATTTGCCCAAAATACACAAGGGTCTGGCGAATCCTCCGGGCCGTCCCATCATTTCAGGCATCAATTCATTAACATCCAATTTGTCATTTTACGTTGATTATTTCCTACAACCGTTAGCTGTCTCCCAGAGGGCGCTCCTTCGCGACTCTACCCAATTTCTTCAGTGTCTGACGTCACTGGAGTGGAAAACCAACTACCAGCTGTCCACTTGTGACGTTCAGGCACTCTATTCCAACATCCCCCATGAACAGGGTATCCAGGCAGTCCAGCAGGCCTTGGCTCGCAACAGTGCGCTCTCTGGAAAACACCAAGAGTTTCTTTTACAGTCCATTAGACTTATCCTTACTGCAACAGAGCGCCGAGCTTCGCGAACATCTACATGGGGATCTTTGAAGACCAACAGGTTTGGAACAGCAAGGCCGGCGCAGAGTTGGTCCTCTATCGCCGTTACATTGATGACATGTTTTTTGTTTGGGACGGCCTGGGGGATTCGTGCACACTCCAGCAGATATTACCGAAAGAAAACCCTATTTCGTGTCGCGTTACAATCGGTCTGCTTCAAAAATCGCCAAAGTGTTTAGGAAAAACTACCCTATGCTACTGTTGGATCCCATTCTAAAGAGTACTTTAACTGACAAAACCCGCATTCTCTTTAAAAAGGCCAGAAACCTTAAGAGCTTTCTAGCTCCTTCCCTTTTTACTAGAGATGCGGATGACAATCGTTCCACTACGACATCACAGTTTCTGTCTCCTCCTAAGGGAAATTACAGATGTGGCAAGTCCAGGTGCCTAACGTGCCAGTACATAGGGCTCATGAGTTTGCCTCACATGCTACTGGGAGGTCCTACCCAATAAAGCAATTCATCAATTGTTCCACTCAATATGTCATCTATTTGATCGCATGTGGATGTGGAACACTGTATGTAGGGAGGACCACCAGAGCATTACGGTGCCGTTTCTTGAAGCACAGGAGATCAATTATAAATGCTAACCCAAATCATAATATAGCCACTCATTTTCAACAAATTAACACACAATCTTGATTCAAATGTTGCTCTATATTTGGAAGTCTCCACATTGAATCAGACTCTCAACACTTGTATCCAACTATTTAGGTTTATAATCGAATAATCTTTTATATTTATGTTTAGATAATTTATCAGCTCTAATTCAGGATTCAATTATTGGTCCTATGTATGTTTTTCTACGCTAAGATGAGGTACTATCTTGTATTGGATTGAAGTATCCTACTATAGGAGCACACATATATATAGTTGGTCAATAGAGTCTTTCGGTAATGCTAGACCGAATGCCAGACTTCACCCTTGAGAAGAGTGTGTCCATTTACTTGTACTCAACCTATTTCATTTATCGAATATTTACCCACCGATTTATCATCACTGTATATCTAATGTCAGAAGAGTTCTAAGTTAAATTTTCGTATGCACACTCATTCTGATTCTTTTGTATGTGGATGATCTGCTATAAATAATAATTCATAAATATTTAGTATTTATATTCATTATTTTGGATGGACAATTATTCTTAAAATAATCCTGTTTTTGTACTGCCAATCGCTGGGACCTATTTTGTATTTATCTATTTACATTTATTTTTATTTTTATTTTATTTTTTATTCATTATTTGTTATTTATTTATTTTTTATTTATTATTTTTTAAAATTTAGTCATTATAATTACTTATGAAAGAAAAGAATTGGGATATATGTACATGATTAAAATATATTCATGTTTAAAGTATTCTGTATCTTTATATTATTGTTAATCTTTATTTTTATCATTATATGATATATACTGTATTCTTATTATTTATTCTTAAAAAACTATTTAATTGTATTATTTTTCATGGTTTTCATTTAATGTTTCCTCAAAAACATTTTCTCACATTAATTTTTTATTTTGATGTTTTGATGATTTTGTATTTATTTAGATGTTTAAAAATGTTTTGCTTACGAATGACTCAGTGAGGGTAATTACTATGTACAACTTATGTCTTCCAACGGTTTCTTGTGTACCTAATATGGAATTAACGACTAGTACCTTAGGTTACCTGGTGCAGACACACTTATTTCTCTGAAGAAATCACAGCCAGTAATGTGTTTTTAACAGCTTGCTTTTGAATTTTTCTTGACTTTTCTTGCTTGAATAAAATATTTATTCATTACTGCAAGTGGTTTACTGTCACATTTGAAAATAGTTTCTTCCATCTGTTGGTCACATTGGGCGGTATCCAGACCTCTCCACGTGATATGTACGCACGGAGTTCTGGAACTACGTATGGATGAGGGGAGTAAACTCCCCTGTCACTCCCACTTGTCATTTATAGTTATAAACACTTCTGTGTCCATAAAGCAACCTTAAGATTTCTGTGTCATATGTGTCTGTACCGGATGCATTCTCGGCTCGAAAATTCCATTTTAGAAATACAGACAGCAAAAGCTAAATTTTGGCTGTCTCTATTTTGAATGGTACCGAGTAGAAACTTTTACTAATTAATGGGTAAGTATGCTGAATTTATTTTTCAGCATACTTACCCATTTATTAATTCAGTGGTCGTAGTGCAAACTTAGAAGTGGCAGTATGGACATTTAGAAGTGGCTGTATGAAAATATAGAAATAATAGAAGTGAATGGAGATTTATAGTTTTTCAGTTAAATAAATGGGAAAGGTGACGGTATAGCACACCCCTGTATACCCCCTCACTTCGAGCCCTGCATTAATTTGGAAACCGCTGCCACAGACCCGTCACACTGCTGCAGACCCGCAGCACTGGACCAAGCAGGTGAGAATTACATGGGAGTGTTAGGGTTAGACTTAGGGTTAGAGAGTCTTAGGATCAGGCTGCGGGGAGGGGAGTCTTAGGGTCAGGCTGTGGGGATAGGAGTCTTAGGTCAGGCTGCGGGTAGGGGAGTCTTAGGGTCAGGCTGTGGGGAAGGGAGCCTTAGGGTTTTACATATTTATATTTACCCTTTATTTATTTAATTTTTTTGCAATTCTGATTCTTAATTGTTAACTTGTCTATTTAAACACAATTTATATACAATCTAGTAAGAGAATTAC
The DNA here is from genome assembly GCA_011038615.1 of Limnodynastes dumerilii. Taxonomy (NCBI): domain Eukaryota; kingdom Metazoa; phylum Chordata; class Amphibia; order Anura; family Limnodynastidae; genus Limnodynastes; species Limnodynastes dumerilii. Next base: position 112,844 of record WWET01004123.1, read on the forward strand.
TATGAGAAACAATGTATCTAATTCCAAGCTCAGCCACAAATGTCACATATGCACTGATTTCCAGCTGACTATTAATTAATTAGTGGAAGCGGCATATATAAGAGGGTAACTTGTCTATAACCCCATTGCCTTCTGAAGAAATTGATCGTGTATTAATGAAACGCGTCAAGGATTAGAATTTGGATAAGAGGACTGCACATTAGTCTATATCTGTATGAACATTCCATACAAAGTCTCCAACTCTGTTCCATCACTCTTAGCCACTGCGGTGAATTATAGAGGAATTACATCTGAACATTACATCGCTAAGACTCACCTGCAGCCGAACACATGGAGCTGACAACTGCTAAGACTTACCCGCAGCTGAACACGTGGAGCAGACAACTCAGACGCCCGGCTCTGGTCCCCGGCCAGTGTGCTTGCCAACCACGGACGGGCACATGAGCAGGAGCAATAACGTGTGTCTCAGCACTTGCTCTTCGAAACAACAGACCTAGACAGTGCACCACTCGCTAACCGGCTGCAGTAATACATTAGCACTGCAGTAGTGCACACCATACCTGAGTATCGAATCTATAGGAGATTGTCACTCCAGAACTGACCACACGTATGGACCTGAGTAAGTATCCATACAGAGATTGCTACATACCAACTACATCTACATCTTAAGAGAATCAGAGTCTTTTGTGGAGTTCTACTATTGAATTGACACCCGATTACGAATGAGTATAGATACAACCTATTAACGTTCTCTGTACTACTCTGAGAAGCTGATTATCGAACAGAGCCACTACAGATCTACGACTATAACACATTGCATCTATATGCTGGACTCCTCTTTTCATCTAGTAACTACATTAGATGAGAAATTATCCACGAGCTTCCAAAGTCATTCTGGCCAGACTTTTTAGTTATTCATCAAATGGTGGTCACCATAGCCAGGTCTTCAGGTTGACACATATTGCCGGCATTTGTGTATATTGTTATACTGTACTGTAATCACCCTCACTGGTGCAATCCTCATCCTTTTATATTTAATTTTATTTACCCTATTGGTGCCATTTGCACCTTATTTTAATATTTGCATATAAAATAAAAAAACATTTACAACTAACATTTAGCGCAGCCTGGATCTTTGTTCTCTTGGGATAAATATAAGGATATCCTAAATCTCAAACTAAATTGAGGGTAAATAGAGTCTAGGGTCAGTATAGTTTTAAATAAACAACTGGGCAGACTGGATGGGCCATGTGGCTCTTATCTGCAGTCACTTCCTAAGAACTCTAATACATCTGACAACTAGCTAAAGCTGGGTACACACTGGGATTTTTTGTACAGATCCGACATTGTTACTGTAATTCTGCACCTGATCTTGTAGTGTACACAAGGAGACAATTTCCTGCTGGATCGTTCATTACTTAACAGTACACTATGAAGAAAGAAGCAGACATTGCTGATCTTGAAAATTAGGAGATCCCAAAAATTAAATCCCACAATACAATGCAGTTTCAGATCATTCAATAATGTTGTGGAACAGTACACACTGGTAAGATAAAGAAAAAAAAAGTGTAACCAGCGCTGTTAGGTGGAGCATTATATATTCTACAAATGAATTGAAATGTAACCTTTAGTTATAGGTAACTCAGCTTTAATTTAAAATGAGAATAAACAAAGCTGTACTTTAATAGAAAAATGGAAAAGATATAAACGTGTAAAGCCTAAGAATTAATAGGATGATATTTGAATAAAAGTTTTCACTACGCCCATTAAGTACAGTTGTCAATGAAGCCACCATAAAAATAGGCACAGATTGAATTTTTCATGGCATGTCCAAAAAGCAGGATCAGTGCATGCATCTGTGTATGTGGAAGGCAGATAAATTATATGTAAATATGACAAATGATTTATTATTTGCACTCTTGTAATTTACCTTTCTATATTTTTTATTATATTATTATTTTAAACCATTACAACAATTATACCAAAATAATATGAAGTATTTCAATATTAAGTAGAAACACCAGCTAATTCATGTAGAAAGATAGGATTTTCAATATCACCCAATGGATATATGTTCCAAAAGCTCATACTAGTGATTACACAAAGATTTACATCTCTCCAGGGGGTCTAGCTTGGTATAAAACAAATAACACCATCGTTTGACATGATGTAAGTAAAACCAGTAAATCACGTGTTTAGTTGGTTTCTTTTATTTGTTTAAACAAAAAGGCAGGAGGATTATTGACAAGAAAAATACAGATTTTATGGAACCTCTTGCACAAGACAAGCTGTCACATTCAAAATAACCTCTTATAAATAAAACAAGGACTTAAAGCAACAAAACAAAGGCTCAGAACAAAACGGGTGCATAAATCCTCTGACAATGAGAGCTGATTCGCTAATTATGTCACTTTGGGTGTAAAACACATCCACAATGCAATTCCTCACTTAAAAAAATAAAGCACAGGCATTTCATAAAAAAGCTCTTTAGAAAATCATAATCTTGGCAATACTGCTATTTATACACTGGAAATTGAAACAAAGTGATTTTAATATATTTCCTTCTTTGTTAAAAGTCAGTTAACCAACAGAACGAAAATACACATTTGATGCATCGTAATTATAATTTACAGATTGCATATTAAATTTGGCCTACCGATTTCATACGTCTGTCTACAACAAAGCAATCTAGACCCAAATCTACTGTAACCATGATCCATAAATGTTGGTTTATAGATATCCATGTGAGTGGGCATTAACCCTAGCAATAGTAGCAAGTTACAACTTAGCAGCCTTAAGCAACAAGTTTTAGGGAGTCTGAAAAGAAGCAAATAATATAAAAAAAATGGACAACATCAAAGGACTACTTAAACATGGTTTACCTTGAAAAAGCCAATATTGTTAACCATGTTTTTCATACTAAAGGAACTCACAAGTTGTATTTTGTTTTAGAAAGGAAATGGATACATTTGAGTAGTATATCAAGACTGCACTCTTGCAACATGTTTTCTGTCCAATGTTTGTCTATAAAGCAGTGTATTCATTATATAACGCAGCCATCACCATGCATAATAGCACAGAGAGTGTTAGCTTGTTGTATGCAAGTGCTTATATTGCACCATTGAGTATTCATATGAAAAAGTCCCACTTTTCTATCATTGCACAAGGGTATTTTTTGCCATATCCCTGGAGTGTCTTCTAAACTGCTTTTGTGATATTTGAGAGCTAGTCTGAGTCTTTTCCTTACAAATGTCGCATCAAGCCCATTATGTGTTTGAGATGTTTAACTTATGCATGATTTCACTAAAGCCACAGACTACTGCAGACCTTTTTGCGTTAAGGTTGTTCAGATAGTCCCTTTTTCTTGTTTTGCAATGAAGATTAAAAGATGTCCTGATCTCTTGTGAGGTTGTAGTTTTTTTCCCCTCTTTCAACATATTTATAAAGGATTGTGCCGTGTAGCGAGAGCTTTTCAATGCCTTTGCTACAGACTTATACTTGTTCTCAAGATATGTGCCTATCTAAAGCCATATGCGAAATTAAAGAATACTAAGCTAGTACCTCAAAAACTGTATATACAGCTTGTTAAAATGATGAAAAGAAAATCCATATTACACACATAGGGCAAGTAAATAAACAAAAATTGTAATTCTTAAGGCAGTGACCACATCAACAAAATGTTCTCCTAATCACATCTGAATTTTTTTTTTGGTTCTTTGTTAAATGACCGGGAATTGTTCATTTGTTCTTAATTTGTTCATATATTCTAAAGTCAAATCAAGCTGCAGTAACCAGATGTGAAATATGTGTAGAGTGAAGCAACTATTTAAGTCTCATCACTGATATATACTTCCATATATAATGCATTTCAGTAAACTAATAAGCACACTGTAGATACATATGCAAAAAAAAAGAAAATATGATATAAAAGAGAAAGTTACTGTATGAAATTATGTAGGTGGCAGTCAGTGACACTATCATTATCACAAATTAATAGCTACATGTACTGTAGAAGTCCCCATGTACAAGTAGATTAGATTAAAAATTTTAACCAGTTCAGTATTGTCAATGTATGTATTACTTTGCTGAGAAAAGTACTACTAACCTCTCAGGAAGCAAATCGGTTGAGCCTTTACTTTGCCTAATGGGATATAATGAAACAAATAGTCCTGTGCTCAGCAGGGAGCCAATCATAACTATATCAGCAATGCAAACAGAATGAATAGCAAAGCTGTAAATTGGGTCCCCAAGAGCGAACATTAAATAACCTGTAGAACACTTATCATATTCCAGTATGTGGTTATATAGACCTGGCAATAATAAAACACTTTAAATATCCTAAAATAGATTCCAGCATAGAATGTGTGAAAATGTTAAACCACATGTAGGAAAACACTAAAATTTATAGTGTGAGTATTCTTTCTGCTGCTACTATAATGCAGCAAAAAGAACATGTACCCGGATTTGTGCTAGGATTGTGCTAAAGTGATTTATCAAGTTCATAGGCCATGTGGTCTGGTAAGTTAGGTCAATTGTGAAGTCAGAATCTATAATGTATTGGATCAAGATGCCAAATGCCAAATGGAGAAAGAAGAGTATCTAATTCTGGGTCAATGACTGTAACCATTAATTTCAGAGGTTTAGTCATATCAGCATGCAGAAACCCTCAATCGTGAACTGATCTGTTTCAATCCCAGATTAGCAAAATGCATTAAACATAAAATGGTATAAGAAAATCCCACTGCAGCAGCTCTACATCTAAGGTGTCAAAAACCTTAAAAAAATCAGAATGTAGCAAAAATATATAGAAAAAGCAAGTGGCATACAGGTTAATGTAGGAATACCCCTCTCTAAAAGATCATCAGAATCTATTATTTATGAGCTTTTTAGGCAGGGTTTAAACATAGAAAAAAACACTAAAAGTAATAATTAATGATACACATAATACACATAGGATTCAATAAATTTTTTTTAAATTAATTAAAACAGCTCTAATGTATAAAAGGGTCTGAGACATTCTACTAAATATCCATAATGAGTATATCAATAAATACTTACATTTGCTCCACTAAAAATATATGTGTTTAACTTATATGTTAAACTAAAAAAAATACTCATAAAGAGATTTAAAAAATAAATAAATGTGTTTAAGATATGGAAAAATTGATTTATTATAAGAGAAACGCACTTCATAAATAAAAAAAACAGCTTTATTTCACAAATTGAATGGATAAAAAAATCCATACAATAGATAAACAAAGAGTTGCATTGTAAAGTGCCAACAAGGATAAAACAAACCATGCGATAGAATAGAAAAACAGATAGTAGTGACGCACCAGATTAATAAATTCTATTTAGGTTGGAAAGTGTGAATAAGGGGAGGGGAAAAACCTGTCAGATAGTAAATAAAATAATGATTTTTAATGACATAACAATGAAATATATCAAGGCAAGAACAAATAAACAAATTGTCACAAATTGTTATATTTCTCTCAGATCTCATATTTCTATTTGTTGCTACCTTTGTTACAATTTGTTTATTTGTTCTTGTCTTGATATATTTAATTGTTATGTCATTAAAAATCATTATTTTATTCACTATCTGACAAGTTCTTCCCACACTTTCCAACCTAAATAAAATGTATTCATCTGGTGCGCCATTAATATCCTCTACATTGACGGCGTATAAAAGTTACTACGCATGCGCAGTTAATCCGATTGTTACACGCCGCCAGCAGCAGGCGACGTGTAACTGCAGTTCCCAGGCACCAGCTCCCGTCCTTACCTCTAACCGCCGCATGCCTCCAGCTTCGGTGGTGCCTCCCAGCGTGCGTCGTCCCGCTGCTCCTGGGCGCAGCCATCTTTCCTTAGGCTGTGTCGCTCGGTCCCCATGGCAACCGTTCTCCTCCAATCAGCTTGGGAGGCGGAGTCCTACTCTCACCGTCGCGTCTCCGGCTCCCAGCTGTTCATTTGGCGCGCGCTGCTCTCTCTCTCCCATTGGTTCCTGGGGGTTTAAAGCCCAGGCTGTGCAGTAGCTCCCAGCCGGTTATAGCGTCTGCTACCCCGTGCTGCTTTCTCTCTCTTTACCTTGCCTCTTATCTTCTTGCATCTGATCTATTGTTTACTTGAGTGCCCTAGCCTTCCTTGCCTAGTACCCTGTCGTTGCCCCATTTTTGTGTCTCTCTACCTACCTTCACCTTGTTGCCTTACCTGTGTTTGTTAACCCTTGCTTACCCTGAGTGTCTGTGTTTGTGTACCCTTTTGGGTTGCCTGTTTGATTGCTGAGTGAGTTCCCCAGTTAGTCCTGTTTGTCAGTCCTAGTATTGTCTGCCCAGGTCCGTCCGTTCTGTGTTATCTGTAGTTTGTCTAGTACAGTCTCTTCTGTAACTGCTATTCCCCTTTACCCACTATTTCTTGTCCCATTCCCGCTTGGTCCCATTTCCTTTACCGGGTATCCTCTAAGGTCTGTATCCAGGAGAAGTCTCATCAGCGCCAGTCTATCCCCACCATTAGGGGCTCTAGTGAAGTCTCCAGACGGGCACTGGCTCTACTTACTGGTGAGTTACCCGATTCGCTAAATAACTTTAATCTCTCATTGTTCATGCTATAGACTTTATAAATATTTTTTCTATTATTCTGTTACAATTTACTATCCTTTATCCCATCCTTCTTTTCTTTTTGTTTTACATCATAACACAATGGACCTGATTCAGACTTAAGAAGGAGCTTGAAATTAAGGGCCGGATTCAGACTTAAGAAGGAGCTTGAAATTAAGGACCTGATTCACACTTAAGAATCTTCTTAAAATAAGAACTTAAAGTCACTCCTGGGCAAAACCATGTTGATTGCAGGGGGAATTAATGTAATTGCATTCTTTGCATGCAGGGATATATCTTTGAATTGCTTACTGCACACAGATACTGACCAGCTTTACTGTTATACTGTTATTTAGACTTGGGCTGGGAAATATCACTTCTCAATACTAGTACTGTTTGCAACAGATAAAATATGACTCCCCTGCAATCAACATGGTTTAGCCCAGGTGTGACTTTAAGTTCTTATTTTAAGAAGATTCTTAAGTGTGAATCAGGTCCTTAATTTCAAGCTCCTTCTTAAGTCTGAATCCGGCCCTTAATTTCAAGCTCCTTCTTAAGTCTGAATCAGGTCCATTGTGTTATGATGTAAAACAAAAAGAAAAGTAGGATGGGATAAAGGATAGTAAATTGTAACAGAATAATAGAAAAAATATTTATAAAGTCTATAGCATGAACAATGAGAGATTAAAGTTATTTAGCAGGA
>WWET01004123.1:121430-132288 GCA_011038615.1 Limnodynastes dumerilii
TGCTAACCCATTTGCATTTTCCTGCTACACCTTGCATACATTTATTGTAGCTGCCCATTAGAGCACACTATCTGTGTACCCCTGCCATTCTGTGCTGGTGCTTTGCTCTTCCTTCTCAGACCACTGTATCACATTTCAGTTCTTATACCTCACATTCTAGCCTCGTCACACTCCGTGCGTCCTCCTTGCTTCCCCGTGGTGACCTCTTCCCTCTACTACCTCCCCCTAGTACGTGACTGTCTCCTGGGGGCTGCGACCTGCCACTTTCTGTGGCCAAGTCCATCCCCATCATCAGGGGCTCTGGCGAAAACCAGATTGGGGTTAGACTCCGTGCCCCAGGGGTTCAGGATCATAACAGGGAGTCATATATCATCTGTTGCAAACAGTATCAGAATTGAGAGGTGGCATTTCCTAGCCCAAGTATAAATAACAGTGTAAAAGTAAATCTGGCCAGTATTTGTGTGCAGTAAGCAATTCAAAGATATATTCCTGCATGCAAAGAATTCAATTAACTTGACTCCCCCTGAAATCAACATGGTTTTTCCCAGGTGTAACCTTTCTCTCTTATTTTCAGTCTCTGAATCAGGTCCATTAAGATTATAAAAATCTCTTAACTTATTGTTGAAGGTTTCCTTCAACATAATTACTGGCAAGCAATAACAAGCTAATAAATGTTTACATTTATAACATTTAGTTATGGATTCACAACACTGCATTTTTTTTTTACTTACGTGCCTAGTTATCCGTTTTTCAGCTACTACACATGTGTAGTAACTATTTTATGCTATCTATGTAGCGTTTTGTTATGTAGATTGTGTACATGCGGTCTTTTGCATGTATGCAATCTACGCAACAAAACGCTACATAGATAGCGTAAAATAGTTACTACGCATGCGTAATAGCTGAAAAGCGGATAACTAGGCATGTAAATAAATAAAAATATGTGGTGTTGTGAATCCGGTCCTTAGTACAAAGATATGTAAGCATATTTCTTAGTGAGGGTGGTTATACAGTTATCAGTAATATTATCTTCATTATTTATGCCAGGTGTCAGACAGGTATAAAAACATGTGTGGAGCAGTTGTAGTTAAGCAATTTACAACTGAACATGTAAATTGCCTAATGTTCTTTACATACATGAAAGTTTATAATGCTATGTACCAACAATTTAGTGGCAATTTTCATTTCATTTTCTTGGCATGACTTTCACAATCCATTAGCAGGGTTGTATTCAAACACTACTTAATATGATAAATGTACAGAATTGTCAGATATTCCACCATCTTGCCCTCAAATGTGGACACTCATTCTCACTGGTTTACACAACACTGGCTCTTTAACACTCCCTAACCAATACTCAGACCCTTGCTCCATCAATATTTACATGAGCTGAGAGAACAATCATGCTGAGTTCAGAACTTTCTGTTGAGTTCCCTCAGAACTTACAGTTGAGTTCTACTCTAAAAACACAAAACCCACGAGAGTTACTGTAAGCAAGACACAGGATACAAAATTCATGGGCTGCATGCAGCTAGTGTTTCACATATGAATGTGATGCATCCGTAAGCAGGGCTGCCATCATAGGGGTACTGTCAGTAACTGTGTCCCATGACCTTATCAGTCTTTTGTGACAGAAGATTAACAGGCATGAAGGAGCTGCATGGAAAGAATGGATTAAGTAAGTAAGGTAAGTAAAGAAAATCTATTGGGGAAACTGCTGTATTTAGTTTTTAACACTGGGAAAAACTATGACTCACCATAGTTTTAATGTAATTTAAAAATACACACAGTAGTTTTCTCCATTCTTAATAGCTATCATTATTAATAAAAGGAGGAAATGTATGTCATTTTTAATACTGGATAAAACAGCTGTGAATCATTATTCATAATGGGGGAAACAGAACAGTAGTCTCCCCCATTATATTAAAATAAAAAAAGTTTTGAACAATAATAATAATAACCACCATTTTTTTCATCATAAATTTTTAATGAGTTAAACAACATTTAGATATATGGGGTACAGAAAAAAAGGGAAATGGGGAAAAATACAGTACACTGAATTAAAAATATGTATGTAAGCGTTGCGACTCCCTACTTCATTACGAAGAAGGGACAGCCGAAAGTTTATTATGAATGGGTGAGTATGAGATTCGCATACACACCCATTCATATTTGGAAGTACCGCCGCTGGACCACCAGAAAGGTGAGTAACCCTCTCCAGAGACTTAGGATTAGGCTGCGGGGGAAGGTGAGACTTAGGGTTAGGCTGTGGGGGGAGGGGGGAGACTTAGGGTTGGGGAGTGGGGATGCTTACCTTTTGGAGCACTGTGTTCGGTGCTCCGGGGGATCGATTGCTATGCCTCATCATAAGCAATTGATATCCCAGCCAGTTGGCTGGGAGCGAATGGCTCTATCGAAATAGGGCCGATCACATCGGGGACCCACACTCGTATGCAAGCAATAGTTACCAAAACAGCATAGTACATATAAAATGGGGGAGTAAAATGGGGAAAGACACTCAAAATCTTGGTGATGGAAAATATAAGAAAGAGAAAGAACAAGAGTCATTTTCGCCAAATTATACTGGACTATCACAGACCTAATGGCAATTTTACTTGGCATATATATTTGTCACCCTTGGGGATTCATAATATTAACAGGGTTAAAGTCATAGCAAGAGGAGGTTGGTCGTTAGGTACTTTTCTATCAAATATATAGTCCAAGGGGAGCCATTTAACCAAAGAGGAGGATGTTGACATAGAGTAAGACACTCTCCTGGTTTCTATGACGTGACTGTACCAAACCTTAGAAAGGATTCCAGCAAGAGTGGGTATGTCATTTCTAGTTCTGTGCTATAGCAGCCATTGTGGCAATCAAAATATGTCACAAAAAATATCTATTATAATTCTGAAGATCCAATTGATATAGATGAAGAAGGGCTGGTTGCGGGGTGAGGATGTGTCTGTTTTAAAATCAAAATTAATGAATTGGAAAACCTCACCCCAAAGAGGCTTAATCAGCGGACAGTCCAAAAATATGTGAAAGATGTTTCCCACTATACCACAATAGCTCCAACAAAATTTAGAATGCGCAGGCTAGATGCGATAGAGCCTATGTGGAGTAAGGTAAGCATGAATGAGTAGCTTTACTAACATTTCAACATGATTTCTACATCTATAAAGCGGTGGGAGGTGGCATATACTTTGTCCCACTGAGAAGCTGTCAAAGACAGTCCCAGGCCCTCCTTCTAACAGAGCTGAGTGGAAGCCTTGGGGAGATTGTGGGGTTCAGACAAAAATGTATACAAAAATGAAATACCTTTCAACATATTAGAACCTCCTAATCGCTGCTTGATTGAGGAGTGGAAGAGTAAAGATAACCTGTCACTGAGGTAAGAAGTACCGGTTCTGTAAGAATATGTATTGATCCGAACTTTGAAAGCCAAACATTGGGATAGATCCAGAACTACGTTTGCAATACGTTTACTCGCGTGGCGTATTTACGCGTGCATATCTTCTATACACTCCCCTTGTCACACCCCTTGAATGTACGTATTTTGTCCAAGATACGCTTTCCAAACCCTACCTTAACTTTTGGCAACGTAACTGATGTGAGCCGCACACATACATATGGGCAACACGTATTTACGCAGCTAAACGCACCCATACTGTACACTTTAAATACAAACCCCTGCCTACATAACGTCTTTCAGACGTATTTTTGTGAAACGTAAAATTGGCACGCCCATACGTTCACATTTACGCTATGTTACGGTGCGTATTTTCTATGGCGCACATGCGCAGTACTTACTAAAAAGCGATTTTACGTCTCCGCCTAAATTCACTCACAAGTGTTGTTCTGGATCTGGGCCATTGTCTGCAGGTTGGTATAAGGGACAAGAGAAGTGCCATACATTACATCTTCAATAGAACCAATACCTGACTCCAGCTGGAGAGGGAAAGATTGGGAATTAATTTGGGAAACGCTTTTATAGACAGGACTGGCGAGGGGACTGAAGAGAACTTTAATGGTATTATCACACTGTCCCACACCTGCAAAACATGCCTATTGTTGTTAATAAGAGAGAGCTAAGTGGGCGTGCCTCACTAGAGAGCTATTGAAGGTCCCGAAAGGGTAATCCTGATGCTGAGCTCTCCTCTACCATAGCCCAGGACTTTTGGTGACCATCCGCACTCCAGTCCCCCATTTGAGTCAGTAGGCAAGCCTTTTGATACTTTGCTAAATTGGGAAGCGCCAGTCTTCCATTTTTTTAAAGAATGTCAAACCCCCAGAAGCCAATCTAGCAGGCTTTCCCTTTCATATATTATGCATCATACATCTATTTAACGTATCCATAAGGAATTTTGGCAACAAGTAAGGGATGGCCTGGAAAACGATTAGAAGTTTTGGTTGGAGTATTCTCTTAAAATCTGCAATGAGGCCCAAACATAACACCCGAAAGGCAGAACATAAATTATTGCTCCAACAAAGGTAAATAATTACATTCTAAAACTTCTGACATATCAGAGGAAATTTGGATACCTAAGTATTACATGCTCTCACTTTTCCAATTGTACTTATATTTACTATTAGTTTAGACTGAAAATAACTTGGAAGATTAATTGGTAGGGCCTCTGATTTAGTTGTATTCAGCTTGTATTGAAAGGCTAGACTAAACCGATCTAAGATGTCATGGAGGGCAGGGAATGAAGATTCCAACTCTGTGACAAACAATAAAACATCTTTCACAAATAAACAAAGTTTATGCAGGGTGTCCTGAATTGGGAAACCAGGAAACGGAAAAGCTTGTCTAATCTTAGCCAAGGGTTCTAATGCAAATATCAGTGGGGAGAGGTACCAATTTTGATGGATGCCATTAGAAACGCCAAAAGGAGTAGATAAAAAAAAATTACTAAAGATTCTGACCCTATGGTAGAATTGGTCTCTAAAGCCGAACCTATTCCGTACCTCTGCCATGTATTGCCAATGGTGCTGATCAAAGGATTTTTCTGAATCAAAAGAGAAAAGTCTATAATATTTATACATAGGAAGAGGAATCCTTCCCGGGCTTTTGTATAGTGACGACACAGGATTAAAGCATTTGAACCGGAAGGGAACCCTCTTGAGAAATTTTGTTTAAGAGTTGTGCCAGAATAGGTGCCAGCTTATCCTGAAATTCTACATAAAATCTATCCGTAAAGCATTGGGGCATGTAGCATTATCTGTAATGAAAAAAAAGAAGGAATACTCCACTGACAAGAAGAAAAAATGGAAAAGGGGCTTTTCATTATCTGTACTTTATATTTGTTTAGTAAGATAAGCCCTGGGTTAGAATCTCTACTAATATGAAGACCAAAAGGAGAACGAATGAGATCCTATAGAAAGCATTTCAGAATTGCACTACCAGATTGCTCCCCAAATAGGTGTCAAAAATGTATAAAACAAAAAAACTTTATTAAATATTGGTTTAAAAAGTGAATATGAAGAAATGGGGAAAGTGAAGGGATAAAGAAGTGAATAAAAATATATATAACAAAATAGCCTCAAAACACTATATATATGTATAATAAGCTGAAGACTTGCTCATATTCAAATACCAAGACAGTCCATAGATATCTTTATAATTATAAGTATTGAGTCCAAGAAAATGCACTATTGCAAGTAGAGGATTCTAATATGTATAGCAGGGAATAGGTTATTAATAATGAACATAGAGAGCTTTTAGCATGGAGATCTTGTTAATTTAAATAGTATTCAGAGCTATAAGAATGAGTCAAAATGAGACATAGCAACCCTGTATAGGCTATCTATATGAGGCGACTACAAGCGCTCTCATAGTACAAGCTGAACTTACTAGCTACACATTAATTTGAATAGTTTTCAAAACTAAGACAATGAGTCAAAAATGAGAGAAATAGCAAGCGCTCTCATAGAACAAGGTAAACTCACTGGCTACAAGTCTAATTGTCAGCATCCAATTTTAGTGTTAGAGGCTAAAGGGAACGGCCGACGCACATTTCGCTAAGGCTTTATTAAGGCACTGAGCCGCAGGCTGTGCTGACAGTTCTAATAAGGCCAAGGGGAGGGACAATTCCTGAACACCACCAATTAGTAGAGGGGTGTGTAAAAGAAGCATATGAGCCATTCAAAAGAGGAGGAAAGACAGACCAATGGAAACGATAACAGGAGACGTATCACACCATCCAAGGCATGGGAGTGAATGTTCGCGTGGACAAGGGCAATGGCACTCCCAGGATGGATAGACGCGTCTCCCCACCAATCATATAGCTTATAGGTGATTTCCTATATGCAGGAAACCACACTACATATGCATTGGCCTGATACACTAATAAAATCATGGAGCAACAATGTTCATTTTTGTTGCTACAATAGAGTCTTGGTGTTAATACTGCAATGATGGGGATGTTAATCAAAAGAGTAAGCCACTTGATCTATGATACATTTGATTAAATAAATAATGATAAACGCAATAAAAACAGAAGAGAAGAAATTTTGTGTATTTAATCTGATTATTCATGGAATGTGTATAATAACAACTGTGAATTAATGAATCCTACAATAGTAGGATAATAAATTGAAAAATCAACGTAAGTATTTTAAACAAATAAATAAAAGTTTTTAAGTGGGTATATATTAAAAGTATATACAATAAACTTATATACTGGTATCATTGTAATATTTGATACATATTGGTACCTGTTGAATACTATAATGTGTTTAATTATTTATTATGAATTAAGAATAGAGATAAGTTAATAAAAAAATGTAAGTAAGAAATTGAATTAAATGTAGGTGAATAAATGAATAAATTTTTTATTTATTTAATTTTTCTATTTTTATTTATTTATTTATTACATTAATAAATTATCTACAAAAAATACTAAAAAGTGGGTATAAGAATACGCAAGAAGAATGTGCAAGAAGAGGTGAGTGGAAAGAAGTAATGTGAGAAATATTACTTAAAAACAAATTTTTGTGCTGGAGTAAAAGGAATATAAAGAATAAAATGAGAAAAATGAACATTTCACCCAATATGTAGCAGTCTGGTGGCACTACATAGGTGATATTTTCATTTTATGGGAAGGAGACAGCTCTATCTTTTGGGGATTTACATAAGTATTAAACAATAATGATCATAATCTAAAACTTACAGCTCTTATAAGTGATGTCTCTACAGACTTTCTGGATATTACGATTGGCATTAAATATGACAACACTATTGAAACAGACCTTTTCCGCAAAGAAACTGCCACTAACTCCATTCTCCATGATCAAAGTGCACACTTTCCTCCTATATTAAGGGGTATTCCAAAGGGGGAGTTCCTAAGAACAAAACAAAATTGCTCTGATGAATTTACTTATGAATACAGAGCTAAGGAACTCACAACCAGACTGTTTAATAGAGGATGCCCAAAAAAATATATACGTAAAGCTAGATCTACAGTTGATAAAATGGACAGGAACCAACTGATTTTTAAGAAAAATATATACAAATGTGAACCTTATGATGACAAAATCAGAATGATAGACACTTTTTTCCCCCAGGGGAGAGAAATTGGAATTTTTTTTTATTTTTTTTTGGTGATATGCTCACCCATAGTATTTTTTTAAAGAAAACATACTAAACAAATATCCCAATATGCAGGATCCAGAAACTGTGGACACTGTAAGGCCTGTCCACATTTAGTGGAAACAAAGTTTTATCATGACAAATTTGTTAAATGCTAGCATATAAAGGAACCTTTTAATTGCGATTCTGTAAACGTCATCTACTGCCAAATCTGTCCTTGTAACTTGAAATATAGTGGAATGACCTCTCGCCCCTTAAAACGCCATCTTCTGGAACATGTTGGTAACATTAGAAATGCTAAATCTAAATCCAAACAGTTGTCTACAGTCGCCAAACATTTCCTAAAACATCATAAAAAGCAACCCTGCACTTTTAAAAGCATTTATTATGAAAAAAGTTCATATGGGAATAAGAGGAGGAGATGTCACTAAAGAACTGAGAAAGAGGGAAGCCACCTGGATCTGCCTGATGGGTAATGTTACCCTGGGAGGACTGAATAAAAACAATAGCTATCTCTCCTTCCTATAATCAATATCCCATCAAATAATTTTTTGATTATAGTGGGCCTACCGGCCGCAGGTTCCTTAACCACTATAGCACTTTACGCAGATGATGTTATTATTCCTGTCTGATGTGGACTGATCTATGGGTAGTGTACCGAGTATCTTGGATACCTTCGGGGTTTACTCTGGGTTAAAGTTTAACTGGTCAAAATCACATATTTTCCCCTTGGGTCATGTGGATTCCTCCCGTGCCCCCATGCAGGGCCCTACAATGGACTTTTTCGGTTCAAATACCTGGGAATATGGGTATCTCACAAAGCCTCTAAATTACGCCCCACTTAATCTCGCACCTGTAGACTCTTTCTTTAAAAACAAGTTCCACCAGTGGCAAAAACTTCCTCTCACTGTTACAGGCAGAATAAATTTGGTGAAGATGGTGATCCAACCCAAGTACTTGTATGTCCTGCAACACTCACCAATCTACCTCCCGTTAAAAGTTTTCTCAGGGATTAATGGGTTACTCTCTTCCTTCATATGGGCCGGGCGTAAACCTAAAATCAAGATACCAACTCTGTGTCGGGCAAAGGGGGAGGGCAGTCTTGCCTTACCTAATCTCCGTTCTTATTATATAGCTTCCCAGCTTGGCCATCTTCTCCCGTTGGTGAACCAGAGTGGGTCTGGGGCGATAGTTCATGCCCTGGTACATCATTCTTCCCCGCGCCTGGACCCCCTGCAGCTACTGCTGGTAGGCAGAACTAAAAAAGTTTTTGCCCCATTGTTAAACAGGCTGTTGAGGTATGGAGACTGGCAGGGCAACTTCTGCAGAGTGAGGGGGTGGATCCTTACACACCACTGTGGCATATCCCTGCTTTCGCGGAAATACAGGCCATGGGGGGGCATAATGTGTGGTCACGTTCATTACTGCAATCATTGGGTCAGGTATATCAGAATGGTGTGTTAAAGACCTTTGCTGAACTGCAGGAGGAATTCCTGTTCCCCCCCTCCAACTTTTATGCTTACCTTCAGCTCAGGCACGCCTTTTGGTCCCAGTTTAGAGCGGGTCCTCCAATTATTGCGGACTCAAAGGTAAAACATTAAGTAAGTTGAGCCCTAGAAAGATTATATCATACATCTATAGCACTTTGAATGGAGCTACAGGTTTTTCTGATCTTACCAAATTGAAGGATAAGTGGGCACTGGATCTGGGCTCCATGGATGACGAGACATGGGGGCATTTTGTGAGGTGTACCAGGGATGCCATGGCGTGCCTGCACTATCAAAAAATACATTTTTATATTGTGCACAGGGTGTATCAGACTCCCACAGGTTTGCAAAAGGTGGGTCTGCATCCCTCATCGAGGTGTCCCAAGTGTGGTGCATCCAACGCGGAATTTTGGCACTTACTGTGGTCCTATCCATTTGTGTTTCATTTAATAAGTATTTCTGTCTTTACCAAAATAGTTATTACGCTATTTTGACTCAAATACTTTAAAAATGGGACTGCTTGGTAATTATTTTGTCTTTGGGGGGCCTTGAAAAAAATCTGGAGACCCTAAGGGTGCCTCGAACTGAGAAAGTTTGGGAACCACTGGCATAGGGTGTACCAGACTCCCATGTGTTTACAAAGGGTGGGTCTGCATTCCTCATCGGGGTGTCCTAAATGTGGGGCATTGGAGGTGAGATTTTGGCACCTGCTGTGGTCCTGTCCATTTGTTTTTCGTTTCTGGAAGAAAGTATAGACATGCGTCCGGGAAACTGCTACAGAGCTCCCTTGGAGCCCCAGCTGGTCCTATTTGGAGTCTCTGTGGAGGAGATGTTTGGGGTGGTTTTATACAAATATGTGCTTAATATGTCCACATTGGCCAAAGTCATTATCGCAAGATCTTGGATAGCGCCTGATCCCCCCAATCCTCCAGTGTTGGATAGCCCTAGTGCATGATACGGTGTGTCATGAAAGATATTTATACACCCAGAGAAAGGCCCTTCACAAGTATCACAAGATCTGGTCAAGGTGGTGTGACTCGCAATATAGCATAATTCCAGAGGATTCACCGTAGTTTTTCCCTTCACAGGTGGAGTCATTCTTCACTGACAACTTCTCCTCCACCCCCCCTCCTTTTTTTTTTTGAAATTTTTTTTATTTTTAACCTATAACCTTAAACCTTAAGTCTTGAATCTCAATGCTTGGCTCTTAAATTTTTTTTAATTTAAATGCTAACTTTGGTGTTCATTCCGGATTGGGAATGGCTGTGGGCTACTGTAATGGGTTAGCTCGAACGGAGCATGCGTGTCTTATTTGCTTAGATATCTCTGCTTTCTTATCAGTATTATTTGTATACCTGTAGTGTCTGAAATGTTTGAGTTTCAAATCTGTGATAGCGAATAACTGAAATGTTGATAACGTGTCAAATATTTAGGCAGCAGTGCTAAGGGTGGGGAGGGCTACTGTTCTGTATGTTTTGGTATGTTATTGTTATATTTGTTTGTGTGTTTTTCTCTGTATATAAAACTCAATAAAAAGTGCTGAATTAAAAAAAAAAAAAAATTTTCATTGATAAATTTTATTTCATAATGTTAAACTCACACACATTCTCTATATTATACATAATTTTCTACACACACATCATATTCTTTTTTTCTTTCTCTTTATATTTCACCTTCACACACCTTATTAATTTACCTTTGCTTTATTACGAGTTGTGTTTATGTTTTCTTTTTTTTTTTTTTTTTTAATATTTTCTTTTGGTTTTTTCAATTTTTATAA
>WWET01004124.1:0-10577 GCA_011038615.1 Limnodynastes dumerilii
TTTACAATTCACATTCACCCATCACTTTCATGTTATTAATTTCCTTGATGTCACTCTCTCCTCCAAAGAAGATAAAATCATTAGTTCTAATTATTCAAAACCAACTGACTCATGTAACTATCTACACTTTAGAAGTGGTCATCACAGACCTTGGGTGAATCATATACCACTAAACCAACTCACTAGATTAAGACGTAATTGTAATGATAACGCTGATTTCAGGAACCAAACAAATAAAATTATAGAAAATTTCAAAAGTCGCGGCTATCCTGACTACCTACTGACGGAAGCTAAAAAGAAAGCAGTAAAACTAGAGAGAAGTAAACTTCTGACTCCTAAAACTAGAAAACTGGAAAACATTGAGAAAACAGATTTTAGTACTGCATTCATCACAAAATTTAATAATAAATCCCAAAAGATCAGACAAATTATCAAAACTATGATTTCTTGAGGCAAGATGAATTGATAGCTCCATTAATTAGTAAAAATCCAAAGATAATTTTCAAAAAGAATAAAAATCTTAAAAGTATCCTGGCTCCAAGCCAAGTAAAATTTCCAAAAGCAGGGACCGTTGATGAAGATAAGATAAAAGTTGCTGGGGTTGGTTGCTTTAAATGTAATAACCACATTTGTTTAACTTGTAAAGCTATAAAACATAATGTGAAACAGGTACAATCTCATATAAACAAAAAATACTTTCAAATTAAAACTTATATTGACTGTGAATCTACATATGTCATCTAAGTTCTCCAATGTCCATGCAATATTCAGTACGTGGGCAGAACCACTCGAAAATTAAAAGACCGGTATAGGGAACATAGACGGAATATAATAAACAAGAAAACCAACCACAGCATTCCAAAACATTTTTTAGAACATCACAACAGCAACTCAGAAGAATTGTCTGTATGCGGATTGGAGGTGGTATTACCAACTACCAGGGGAGGGGATAGGGGAGGGGATAGGTACAGTAGGCTTTGCCAACGCGAAGCCTACTGGATATTCACCCTCCAGACCCTCAATCCAGATGGTCTGAACGATGTGATAGAATTCAGGGACACAGGTTATTAGATCTAACCACTCAATAATGCTATATAATAACCCTGGCTTCTATTGCTTCGCTCAGGCCATATCATTACTCCCAACATCAATAAATAAAAGAAAATGTATCTATGTACTTATGAAATGGGACACTACTCTCCTGGGAAAATATAAACATAAAAAACAAAAAAGAAAAATATCTTAGAAACGAAATATGTGTGGTTTTCAACAGCAGACCTATATGACCCCTTGAAGGGGACCCTCTATAATAACAGAGGAAGTAAAGGAGTGTGTTCGCATAGATGAACCACCTCAGATGACTGACCAGTATCGGGTTGGCTCACCTTAGTGACACACCGTGTTTGTGTCTTTTTTTCTATAGAGGAAGGTAATATATGAGTGAAGCTGGAAATAGGAGAGATATGTGTGTATGGGGGGAGAGGGGAGAAACACATTCTTTTCCCATAAAATGGAGAATATGGGTATTTATTGGAGATCAAAAATGTAAAGGTGGCTCAACATTAAATGGGGAGGTTCTTCCAATGCGATTGGTTATATGGTTTTGATTTGTTTTGGGTTTCCATGTTTATTGATTTAATTTTTTCTATACTTATGTATATTGGGATTGATTTATTCTCTCCATGCATATTGATTCAAATATTTATACATGCACATATACCCATGTGCTCTCATTTATTGTATATACATTTTAATTAATTTCTTAATTTTTGTTTGTTATAACTAATATAATTTAAACACATCTTATATTAATCTATACATTTATGCATATGTGTTTTATTTTATTTATTTATGTATTTGCTTACTTAACGGAAAATACTTTTTTGGTATCTGTATTAAGTGAACAAATCACTAAATTATTTATTTATTTTATTCATTAAATCATTTATTTACTTATTTGTTTATTTACCTACTCACTTTAGGTTTATAATTATATATTATGATTTATTTATTTATCATGATTACATCCATTTATTATGATTATTTTTCATTTATTTGTAAAAATACAAAAAAAAAAAAATATAAGGAATGTTATGACTGAAAAGCATAATGCATAATACATATATTGTGCTAATGTCTAATGAGTATAATATATGAAATAGAGATGCAGGTGGAATTGGCATCATAGAGCTGCGCTAGTAGTGGGAAAAACTGGCTAAATAACGTATGGATGATGACTCCAGCTGCTTAAACCAGGGTTGACTAGACCCTAAAAATTAGATAAAGAAAGAAGAATGGAAGCGCTAGGAGTCTATCTCCAAGAAAATTTTTTTTAGACTTTAATATAATGATACACCACAAAAAAACATAAAAACAATTAAAATAACATCAGCTGATCATAATAGATGTAACAATACTAGTCTTATCCCCCTTATTTCAATTATACACTGATATGGTCAAACAGTTACTCTCTAAAGTGCTAATGCCTACAGCAGCAAACAAACAAGGATTAGAATAATTTATAGATGAAATCTGCACTTGTTTATCAGAATGGAATTAGTGATCCAAAGGTAAATGGAGACAGCTTCAATATTGTGGATCTCAAAGAGTATAGCAGTCACAAATATAGATAAACCTTAAGCAGGTGAGTAAATATCTGAGATTGTTGCTGATTTTTAAGGATATTGATCCAAATAGTTCCAATATTGTAGATCTAGAAACAGAGAGCAGGCATATATAACAAGGCAGTCTTATAAAGCAGATATTGAGATCTTCTATTAGGCAGTGCAGGTTTACAAGGTTGTTTTTATAATCAGAAAACTGTTAGAGAATAGTGCCAATGGAGACTTTTCTAGATAGTAAAATGACACTCTTATCTATTTATAATACTTGCGTATGCTGCTTTTCCAACTGGTGAAAAACAAGATCTGGATGGGAGACACCGTCCTTAGTGGTACAACATAAATTTGCAAAGAGGTATAAGTCCAAACAATAAGTAAAAATTATTTTATTTTATTTTTCTTAGCGCTGTTTTCCCTTTCTTCCTCAACATTTTTTAGACATAGGTTTTTTTATTGAACTTTTAGCATGTTTGCATTGTTTATGTGAGACCTTGAGATACAAATTGGGCTGGATCCAAACTTTAGTAAGTGCTTGTAAACTATGTTGATTGTTGGGGAGTCATATTTCATCTGTTGTAAACAGTATTAGAGTTGAGAGGTGGTGTTTTCTATCACAAGTCTAAATAAGAGTGTGATCGTAAAGCTGGTCAGTATTTGCACCTGATTAAGGACCGGATTCAGAGTTCCGAGCATGTGCGATGCGGAATCGCAAATGCTCATTTGACTAAGGGCTATGCAAGGATGCACTTCCATGCATCCTATAGCCCACTTTGAATAGCACGTAGGGTGCTGTTCAGAGTAGTATGCGGATGTGCAAGGCACATCCGACTTGTTAAAAACTAGTCGGAGCCTTAATTTTAAAAACTTAAAAGTTTAAAAACCCCACCCCCCCCCCGTCTGCCCCGCCGCCGCAGCCCATGTTAAAAATAAATAAATAAATAAATAAAACTTCCGTCCGACATGACATACTGCCGATAGTAGAATTACAGGCGCAAGCATGCCCATGCATGACAGGGCATGCTAATGCTTGTAGAACTACTATCGGCAGCATACCCTGTTACAAAAACATACATATGGCCATTTAGTATTAAAAAACAAAAATACAGTGCTCGCTCCCTAAAAATAAAAAACGCTTCACGTGCCCCTGCACAAAAAAAAAAATACAAGACATTGCACCAGTGCCCCACAAATAAAAAACAATAATGCCACCATTGACCCATAATAAAAACCACATAATGCCACCATTGGCCCATAATAAAATCCACATAATGCCATCATTGGCCCATAATAAAGAAAAACAACAATGCCACCAGTGTCCCACAAATACAAAACAATAATGCCACCATTGCCACATAATAAAATAAAAAAACAAGGCCACCAGTGCCACATAATAAAAGTACAACAACGCCACCAGTGCCACATAACAAAAAAACATAATGCCACCAGTCCCATATAAAACATACAACTCTTACCATTATTTACATTAATGACATAAAAAATAAAGGCATATATGTCCCGTTAAATAAAATAAAAATTCAACTAAATTCCCCAAAATCTGGGCAGAAAATAAATAAAAACAGCCTTACCTGTTCTGATGGGGGTCCCATCAGAACGGGCGGGCCGTTCTTTATTTATTTATATAGTTTGGTCATGACGGCTGCGGGGTAGGCGGGGGAAGGGGTTAATTTTTTACTTAAAGTTATTTTTTTTTCTTTAATTAACTTTCTTTTTTTTTCAGCTCCGCTGAGCTGTGTCTACACTTTGCACCATCTCTTGAGATGGTGCAGGTGTAAGGCTAATTAAGCAGCCAGCGGACCGCAGTGGAAACTATATTTAAATGAGAAAAGCTACTCTTTTCTCATTTAAATATTCCTCCACAGACGCAGCCCGGTCGGATGCTGTGCGCGCTCCCGATCAGGGCACGCGCAGTGGGCATTTTGGCTGAAAAATAGACGGAAGCGCAGCTCTGAATCAGCCCCTTTGTGTGCACAAAGCAATTAAAATATATATCTCTGCATGCAAAGAATACAATTAACTTGACTCTCCCTGCAATCAACATGGTTTAGCCCAGGAGTAACTAATTTCAAGCACTCACTTGTGCATGATTTCATTGTTTGTTGTAAAGATTTTTTAAACTTGTTTTTTTTTTTGGTTTTTTTTTATTGAACTTTTAGCATGTGTGCATTGTTTATGTGAGACCTTAAGATACAAATCTTGTTTAGGTCTAATTTATGTAGATATATATTATTTTGATATTTATGTTATAACAGCTGTGAAAGCTGAATGGTTCTTTCTTAATCTTTCAATAAGTATTTATGATTTTATAAATTTTCTACATTTTAGCATATTGCAATTTTTTTTAATTTTGGGATACTTTTGTTAATTAGAAAACAAAGAGAGCCTAAGAAAATCAATATGCTTCCTAATTGAATCAATGAATGGACCTGATCCTCAGTTACGCATACGAGCAAAAAACAGATGGATGCGTTGCGCAAATCCGCCACAGCGCATGCGCGAACACAAGTCGCACGCAATGTAAGCGCACTTGTACGTTTCCGACTACCATCGCATCCATGTTTTGACACATGCTAAACTGGGCTTGTTTAGGCATGCAAATGTTTTTTTGGGACGTTTACTCTCCTTTCCGTGCGCATCCGTCTTTTTTTTTGCTCGCGCATCCGACTTTTATTTGCACCAGCCCTGACCCTGGTGTAAGTTCTATTTTGCAGGAAAAGAAAAAACATGTGACCTTACAACATACTTAGCTTAACCACACAACACCTGAAAACATAACATAAAAACTGCCAGGTATCTTTGCGTTTTCGCTCTTTGCTCAAGCACAGCAACTTGAGGTTTCTAAGGTAAAATAGAGATGTGTTTTTTTATTGTTTTAAAATTGTGATTTTAGCTGTGTTTAAATTTTTTAAACCTTGTATTAATTTGCTACTTTGCTTGTTTTGTTTCCCAATTTAAATTTTCAGTGCATTTTTTTGTATTGAATAGGACCTTCTATTATCTGCATTATGGATGATGTATTGGTATGTTTGCCCACCTTTAATTATATTTATGTTTAATATTTTTGCACTGGGTGTTCTTCATAATTGAAATTTTTTTTTTTTTTTGACAAACATTATTTTTACATTTTTGTGTGTGTTTGTTTTGATCTGCAATATGTTGTCAATTTCCTCCTTTTTTACTAAACAGACATTTCTGTATTTGGAGACCTTGGAGGAGAGTCAGGAAGATGTTGGTCAACATGTGAGGCGGAGACGAATGCCCAGGCAAAGGATCTTCAGGACCCGTGTAAATCTCCTTGGTATGGGTGATAATAAGGTGCACAGACATTTTCGTTTGCCACCTCATATTATCATGGAAACATTGCTAATAGTGCATTGTGATCTTGAATCACAAATTAACATCCGCACAGCATTAACACCGCTTACTAAACTATTAGCAGTGTTACAGTTCTGTGCGTCTGGATCTTTCCAGACACATATAGGGGCCGCTGCGGGAATTTCTCAGTCCTTCTTTTGTCGTGTACTGAAGGAAGTGACAAAGGCATTTCTAAAGCACCTCCACCTGTTTGTCCATATGCCAATGGATAAAGAAGCCCTTGTGTGTCGTAAGCAAGCTTTTTACAACGTTGCTAGCTTCCCGCATATCATAGGGGTGGTTGATGGTACACATATTCCACTTGTGGCCCGAGGACAAAACACCCATGTCTATTATAACCATCGCCATATTCAAACTATCTATGCCATGGTAATATGTAATGCCTCACATCTTCTCCTTTGTGTTGTTGCAAACTTTCCTGGGTGTACCCATGACTCTTTTGTCATGCGCAACTCCAGAATTTGGCATACATTATCAAGGAGACAAGCACATGGTTGTAGAGATTCATTGCTCTTAGGTTAGTTTTTATTTTGTTTACCCATAAATAATGTGTTTGATGTTTATTGATGTTTTTATTGGGTGTTTTTAATAATTTTGTGACATTTTATAATTTATATGGGTATGTGTATCGTCTATTTGTGAATTTGTATTGTTTGTAATGTTTAGACGTATTTTGGAGATGTAACACACTTCCAGCAACATATTTTTTTGCTATAATGTAAAAAGGAACATCAAAAATTAATGTTTGTTTACTCTCCAAAATTATCTTTAATTGGAGTTTAAGGGACTATGGGCCTGATCCAGACCTATGCCCGCCCTCGCTAGGACTTCATGCGTAAGCGTAAGATCGGCTGAAAAGCAGATGTTGCCCGGCGTCGCTACGGCAATGTCCGATTGTGGATCAGGCGTCCATAGCAGCGCCGTAGGGATGCTGGAGGGGATGTCCCCCAGCGTCCCTATGTTCAGGTTAGTGTAGGTGGGCGGGGGGAGCTAGTTTAATGAGGGCAGGCTAGGCGGCCATACGCTCCTGTGCGAGCGTATGGCCCCTTCCTTACGCCGGCTAAAGTTAGGGTAGCCTTCAGCCGGCATAAGGAAGGGGCCATACGCCCGTACAGGGGGAGAGTCGGGGAAAGTGAACGCCGATACGCTGTGCTTTAGTAAGCACAGCGCATCGGCGCAGGTTTGGATCAGGCCCTATATACTTACATAGCACATTAAAACTTTTTTTAACAATATTTGAACATTCAACCTCATTAAAATTTAAATATTGTGTCTTTTTGCGGTTAACTTTCTTGACAAATTGTCAAATTTTTGCTGTGTTAAAGATTCACACATTTAACACTGGTAGTTTTTCTTAAATGAACAAACTACATAATGTTTCGTCTTACCTGTATGTACTACAATGTTTTAATGTTATATTAAATTTTAACTCAATTTCAGTATACTAATCTTAAAAATTATGTCATGCAGGAGACCGTGCATACACTCTTTGGCCGTTTCTTCTGACTCCCATTGCACAACCAGAGACGGACGCACAGCTTGCATACATTCGGCGCATACCTCCACCAGATCGATTGTTGAAAGAACAATTGGCATTTGGGCAGGTGGAGGTGCCTTGACCGGTCTGGAGGAGCCCTTGTGTATGTGCCGAATGTTGTATGCAAGATTATTATGCTCTGTGCAATATTTCATAACATCGCTATCCATAATGGTGTGCCTTTGAAGGAAGAGGAATTGAGTGACATAACATCTCAACTGGCTGAAGACATGGGACCATTGCCTGAAGTAGAAGATGTGCGTTTCCACCAAAATATTGTTGATCAATATTTTGCATATAAGTACACATTGTTGAAAAATATGAGCATAAACTGTAATATATTCTAATCGTTATTCTACAGGCTTAACAACTTACATATTTAACAGGTACTCTATTGTTTTAAATAACAACAGTATCACAAGGACAATGTTTGGAAACCAATATCAATTTATTTACAAATGTTTCTAAAAAAAAATTTTTGTTTTGTTTCCCAATTTAGATTTTTAGTGCATTTTTTGTATTGACTAGGACCTGCTATTATCTGCATTATGGATGATGTATTGGTATGTTTGCCCACCTTTAATTATATTTATGTTTAATATTTTTGCACTGGGTGTTCTTCATAATTTAACTTTTTTTTTTTTTTTTTTAATTTTTTTTTTTGATAACACTGTACAATCATAGACATTTTCCAGGTTATGCATTGCATTTCAATACATGGAATCAACATAAATGGATATATGTAAAACATAACAATTTCCATGTGGTCCAGGATATCACAACCTGACATGAATTCTAATTCAATCATTGAATAACACGTTATAAATGTTGAAACAATATCCGCTTACTTAGCGTATCCCGGCAGAACACAAAAAAATAACAAGACAAACTTTCAAAAACAATAAATAACTTATTTTGAGTTCGGTCATAGTCCACTTCAATGAACAAGGTCCTCATTACATCCTTAATTATGGTACAAATGTTACCACATCTACGATTATGGTTAATGGTGCACAACAGAAATCAGCGCCGGCCTTCACTCAGCTGAAGGAATAATAATGGGCGGATCGTTTATCAACTCCCTAATCATATACCATTCAGTATGTTGAAAACAATCACGGAGCTGCCTTTTAATTTGTGAGGGAAGAGTGTCGATGAAGCCCTCCCAGACCTCAAAAAACCTCTCCACTTTATTAGTTTTATCAAGCATAGTTTCAATCCAATCCATGCGGAATACGTAAGTTAGTTTGTCCAAAAATAAGGCAAACGGGGGTGCTGAGGTGTCCAGCCATCTCTGTAGGATGGTTTTACGGGCAGCAGCACTCACAGCCAGCAGAAGCTTGTACAGACCCCCAGAGATCTTACAATTAGGTGGCAAATTACCGAAAATGGCCCATTCTGCTGAAAGGGGAAGTCTATTCACCAGACAGTGTTCAGAGAATTTTTTAATTGTTAACCAGAAAGGTTTCAAAATGGGGCAATCCCATAAGCAATGGTATAAGTCCGCTGCCGGTTTCTGACAACGAAGACATCTGTCAGAGTCTAATACTCCCATTCTAAATCTTTTACTGGGCGTAAGATATGTGGCATGTAGTGTATTAAAAAACAACTCCGTGTATACACTCGACGGCAATAACTTGCAAGATCGCACAAAGGTTTTTAACAAATCGGAGCACGTAAGATTGGGGAACGCTCTAATCCAATACATCATTCCAGCAGAAGTCTTAGAGTGGTCTAGCGGGGTTCTAAGGAAGTTGTAATAATGTGAAATCGCTCTTGACTTAGAGGGTTTGAGCAATAGAAGCCTGTCTAGGTCGTTATCCCAATCAGCCTCTGCAAAACTCGACACCACCTGCCTAGCGTAATGAGCTGCTTGCAGGAATCCCATCTGGCTAAGATTTAGATCTCTATTCCTAACGTTCATCTCCTCAAATGTTAGGACCCTACGTTCTGTTTTGTGTAACAATTGAAGGATAGATGTCACCCCCCTGCATGCCCACCGATCAAAAGGAAACCGGGCACTGCCATTTTGGAATTGGGAGTTACCCAAAAATGGTAAATGTATAGAGTGTAACCGTGATAGCCCACGCTTTTTTCGTAATTTTTTCCACAACACTCTAGTTTGCCAGAGCAGAGGATTATCTCGCACCTCCTGATCTATTAGGTTATCTGCCGTGTGTAAGAAGGCCACCAAACTCCCCCCCCTCAAAAACTCTTCCTCCAGAGCAGTGTCCGTGTATATGTCTGTTTTGTGTAACCAATCTTTTAAATGTCTGAAGAGAGCAGCTTTACAATAGCTATCAGCGTCCGGTAAATTTAAACCTCCATTAGTTCGTTGTTGAATTAATTTGAGAAAGCTAATTTTAGTGCGCTTTCCCTGCCAGATGAATTTTCTGAAGAGATAGTTAATCTTATTTACGTCTGATCTAGTGAGTAAGTAAGGTAGAACCTGGAGGGGATAAAGTAGACGAGGGAAGGATACCAACTTGATTAGACTTGCCCTTCCTGTGAAGGAGAGAGGTAGGTTCTTCCAACCATCCAATTCCTTTTCTATTGCATTAATACTGGCTGAGATGTTTAAGCTATAGATTTTATCGCTATTCTTAGGTATCAGTACCCCCAGGTATTTAAAATGGTCTTTTACCCAAGTGATTGGCAAGTTCCTCCCCCAATTTGGGGTCACCACCCCAGGTGTTAAACATAGAGCCTTAGACTTGTCGAAATTAACTGTAAAGCCCGATACCGAACCAAACAGCTTGATCTTACGCAACAGTGGGGCTAGTATATCCTTTGGATTAGACAGGTAAATCAGAACATCATCAGCGAAGGCATATAGTTTAATCTCTTTCGCCCCCACCCGTATGCCCTGAAATGGCTGCCAGTCTTGTAAGGTTCGCAATAACGGGTCAAGTGCAAGGTTAAACAGGAGGGGTGACAGGGGGCATCCCTGCCTAGTTCCTCGCTGCATAAAAATCTTTTCACTTCTTATACCATTTATGATTATATTGGTATATGGTGTTGTTTAT
>WWET01004124.1:15017-25383 GCA_011038615.1 Limnodynastes dumerilii
TTGCAGATTTTTTTTTTTTTTTTTTTTTTTAAAGGTAGAGTAAGAAAACGCTAGAACACAGTAGTAGTAATATACAGAAAGTAGAGTATTCAGCTTATTCCACCCTAAATTTAGTGTGAGGCCACTCTAAGTTAGGACTTCTAGCTATGAGCAAATTGGAATGTGATATTGCTGGCAGAAAGCTAAATCCCCAATAAGCATCCACTGACACACATGAGCAGTCATACACAAGAGATGTTGTATCGGTAAACACTTCGGTGGGACCAATATGACTCTCACGCTGCCCTGCCAGAGGGCCAACTCCAGTGGAATGTCAGGGTAAGTGTTATTTGAGTGATGGTAGACAATGTATACTAGCCTCCTGTGTAATTAGGTGGAGAAGCTCGCACTCCTATACCACTGACCAAACAGATACAGAAATGCTTGCTCAGATACTCCAACACCTCCCCCCCCCAACACCAGTATAGAGAGAGAAAAGTGGGAAGTCCAGTAAAACCTGATCACGAAGTGAGTTCTTAGGTCCCTGTTTAAACAAATAGCAGAGTGTTCAAAATGGTATACAGTCAAACGGCCACAGAAAATAGTCACCAGTTGCTTGCAGAGGAGGCACCAGCTGTACCCGGGTGAGTGGGGCACATACCATCCACCATGCCCTGAAATCCTCGTCTCCCGTGGGGAACTCGACCTTGGGCCAAGCGTTTCCGACCCAAAGGCTGCCTTTGATGCTGGTAGGAGGAATTAGTAGCCAAATATGGGTAACCGCAACAACTATGGCAAAGAGGGCTGCAGTTTATATAGCTGTGCCTCCGAATAAAATGGCGTTCACGCCCTCTGGCCCAATCACCGCTTCATCCCCTCTCCATCCATGGCCACCGCTTAGAGACACTGCCCGAGCAACTCCGGGGATCCCTTAGGGACAGCGCAGTCTCCCACCACCTCTACCTCACTCAGATCTCCGCCAGCGTTGTGTGAATCTCGTAGCCCCGGTCCTCTCCCGATCATCAGCCGCCTCTCATCGGCTCACTGTACTCTGTCCCAGGACTTCACAGGATTCCACCGATGCGCTGCTGCCCCCACACTGTTTCGCGCCTCCGTCAAGATGGCCGTCTTTCCCGCCACGAACTCCTGCCACGGGAATCGCCCGACTTTGTCCTCCGTGCCACTCTCACTACAGTGGAGCTGAGTTCAGTTGCTCCACGGAACCTCCCGCTCTCCCGCCGACCAGCTCCAACTCACGAAGGCAAGATCTGAGGGTCCGTCTCCCGCCGGTGAACAGACAAGATGGCCGACGCTCCAACAGGCCTCACTCTCCGAGGCAGACTCCGGGGAAAGACAAGCTAACCCGGCAGCCCAATCACTCCCCAACACTTCCTTCAAGCTTCAGCTATTCTCTGCACTGGCTGACAGCAGAAAGAAGGAGCCTTTGCCTTTAGATTAGGGCTCAAAAGGGCGAAGCCACCGGGAGCCGAAATAAAACGCGGCCACCGTGGTGCACCGTCCACCGGAAGTCCCTACTTTTTTTTTTTTTTGACAAACATTATTTTTAAATTTTTGTGTGTATTTGTTTTGATCTGCATGACTAAACATGGCACGCGCACAGGCCTTTTCTTACATGGAGTTGTGCTATCTTGTTAAAATCATGGATAGTAGACTTGGACAGGTTGCAGAATACTACAGCAATGCGACAAAATGAAGCGCATATCGCCATGTAAGGAGGACGTTGCGCGCCAACTTGGAACCAGGCGGACAATAGCGCAAATAATGCATCGATGGTCTGACCTGAAGCGTCGGCAACACGATTTGCTAGCAAGACGTTTGCGCAGAAGAGCAGCCCAAAGTAAAATTGATTAATTATTGTGTTGAAATATGATAATGATGGATGAGTGTTTTTTGTTTGGTTTAAAAAGATGAAATGTAATTGATGTTAAATAGGTAAAGTGGAAAATAGAAATAGAAATTATACCTGTAGGGATGTACAAGTGTACACATGACCAATAACCAACATAACTGGCTAGCTATGTAAGGTATATTTTGATTTCTACATTGTTATGGTGTAATTTAATTTATGAATGTTCAACTTATTTTACATGTGTTTACATACAGCAAGTGGTTTTTGGGGAACATATTCAGTATTGAATGTATTTTAAAAGGCATGTTTTCCCTGATTAGCTTATTCACGTCAACAAATGTGCAACAAAACTGTTTTAGCTGAGATGTACACAAAAAAAAAAAAAAAAAGCATGCACCATTTATAGGCAAATTTGCTTTTGACTGAGAATAATAATACTTTTAAAGTTCTGCTATCATTTTTTAATAAAAAACCTTTTTAACCAATAATGTATGTTCTGAAATCACAATGTTCAATATTAGGAGGGAGTCTTTCATAAAATGAGAACAATAAATTTAGAGGTGAACTATATTTAAAAAAATTATTTGTATGTTATTCCATAATTGCCCTTACTTTGTCGAAGAAAACCATAATATTATTAACCATAATGTTGACGCCTTAGAATGGCTCATATTATCAAAAACAGATGTTTAATTTGAGAATACAATTTTTTTTTATATGAAAGTCTATACTCTATGACAGTTTGATGTATGATATCAGAAGTTCAGTCTTGTTATCGATGTTCCTAATTAAAATTTTCCCTTTTTTTGGGTAACAATAACCAATTTAGATTTTACGTTTTGGGTAACAATAACCACTCTTTGCTCTTTCCTTCAGGTTCACCAACTTCTATGGGTGTCTCAGATGGCGACAACAATTATGGACCAGCAGCTGAGTCATGTACTGGTAAGTTTCTTATTTTTTACATTTTAAAAACAAAAAAAACATAATAAATGTTTTGATTTAAAATTTCATGCTCAATTGTGCAAAATAGTTAACAATATGGGCTGGATTCAGACTTAAGTAAGTGCTTGAAATGAGTTACTCCTGGGCTGAACCATGCTGATTGCAGGGGGAGTCAAGTTAATTGTATTCTTTGCATGCAGGGATATATCTTGGAATTGCTTACTGCACACAGATACTGACCAGCTTTACTATCACACTGTTATTTAGACTTGGGATAGGAAACATCACCTCTCATCTCTAATACTGTTTGCAACAGATGAAATATGACTCCCCTGCAATCAACATGGTTTAGCCCAGGAGTAACTCATTTCAAGCACTTACTTAAGTCTGGATCCAGCCCTATGTTTTTAGTGTAAGAAATTAAAATATGCTGACAAATGGCTGTGTGTGTGTTTAAGGAGAGGGAGAGAGGTAGTGAGACTTAGGGATGGTGTAAAACAGCACACATATAAATATGCAATTTAAGTTCCTAAAAAATATGTATGTACGGAATATTTCCTACGCAAGTGCAGTAGCTAACAATCAGCATATTACGCACGTGCAAGACAGACTGGCAAAGTTAGGATCCGAAGCAGGAGCTATATTTAAGAGATAAGAATGATGACTTTAGTCATTTGAGGCATATGTGATGGACAAACAGAGAAATATATGTGTGAAAATGGCATTATCATATTTTTGAAAACAACAAGCACACCATTACCTCAGAAATATTTGCATTTTTATGATAGTAGCTGGAATGCTAACATATCTTATGTAATGGTGTTTTGGGAAAACCCTAAACAATATTGTTGAGACTTATTCCAAGATGCTTTGCCTCTTATGTGTAAACATTCACATTTGGACAGAAGCATTATGAGTTTAGAACGAATACACAAAAATTTGCAAGTGTACAGCTCGGCTAAACCATTTTGCTCTTTAAGGGGTTTTCATTAATCTACCAAATTAGACATGCAGGGAAAATGCTGTACTTTTGCACACATAAATCTAATACTGCATAGCTTTAGGTTTAAGCTAAGAAATTTAACCTCTTAAATCTAATTTTGATAGCACAATTTAAATGTGACTACCCTTGCAGTTCAAAATGGTATTTCTCAGGTCAACACTTGCACCTAAAATAAGGTGTAAGTGCAGCTCTGAATCCTGGTCTAGATGTTTAGTTATGTTCTTATAATTTTTACATGTGTATTCATATTTAATTTGTGTTTGCCATAGTTACATTTTTAATAACATTTTTTTCCCTTACAGGTGTGAACCGTCAAAAGTTTAAAGAATTTTTGATGAATTCCTCCAAAATGTTAGGCGAAATAAGCACAAACATTTTAGATTAAAAAAAATATGTTTGACACATTTGTTGAAAATTTTTAAAAATGTTTACAAGTTGTATTTGAAAGATTTATTTTATAGAGTATTTATCTATTTTATGTTGACAAAAAATTAATTTGTTTGTATTGAAATAAATTTGGTCTTTATTTATTCAACTTGAAACATGTCAAAATTTTTCACATATTAAAAAATAATGTTAAGGATAAAAACATACATATTTGCTACATCTATGCTTAGAATTTAAAAATAAATAGCTACACACAGAACTAAGAACTATAGGTACCACCAACAAATAATTGTAGCAAATATCAACCATAAATTTTAAACAAACAAAAAAAAAAAAAAACATACAATATTTTGGTTTCAAACCACTTCTAAAGGTAATCGATTTTTCAGGCGCACGCATATGCATATAATTTTAAAACAATTGAAAAATTTCTCCTCATATTGGTTTGGTTTCCATATAGGTACTAGGCACATTCGTGTGATTCAATAGTTCGGTTTTGTGCGCAAATGCACAACTTTTAATTGAGCGCAGAATACGTTTTTGCTGCGAATCTGTGTTGCATGCGCGCAAACTCAGGATCAGGTCCAAAGTGTTTTTTTGCTTAGTCATGAATCATGAGGATATTAAAGATCTTAAATATACACATGATTCTCAGTTGGGAAACAGGACTGTTCCTAAATATACGCACCTGGAGAAAAGAACGTTCTTAGCTCCTAAGAAGCTAGGGGTGTGGTTAGCATTTTTCTTTAGGATCTGTGTTATCTTTGCTGTACGTTATTTAGGAACATTCCTTAATTCTTTCTTAAGTGTGAATCAGTTCCAAGATAATTATCAGGACACATCATAATATGCAATGAAGCATTTCCATAGGGGATCCATTCAGTTCCTTATGTGTTCAATCAGATGATTGAAAACAAATATAAAAATGTTTTACAAAAATTCCATTTATTCTAATAAAATATTTGTCCACTCTCTTGCAAGAC
The DNA here is from genome assembly GCA_011038615.1 of Limnodynastes dumerilii. NCBI lineage: Eukaryota > Metazoa > Chordata > Amphibia > Anura > Limnodynastidae > Limnodynastes > Limnodynastes dumerilii. The sequence goes on from WWET01004124.1 coordinate 20,185, forward strand.
CAGTAGTTCTGGGCCCAGATTCAGAGCTGCGCTTCAGTCTTTTTTTCAGACAGAAGCGCAGTCAAAATGTCCACTGCGCATGCCCAGATCGGGAGCGTGCACAGAAAGATGGGCGCAAAAGTACCCATCCATCTGTGATCCCATCCGACCGGTCTGCGGATGGCGTTTTTCTCATTTAAATATTGCATCTGGTGGCTGCTTAACAAGCACTATGCTTACACCATCCCTGGGATGGTGTAAGTGTAGGAGCAGCTCACAGGAGCTGAAAATGAAAAGTAATTAGTTTAAAAAAAATATATATTTTAAGTAAAAAATTAACCCCTTCTCCCGCCACCCCCTCCAACGCAGCCTAGTAAAATAAATAAATAAATAAATAACTGCCCGGCAGCATGCTGGCACTAGTAGAACTACAAGCACCAGCATGCCCATGAATTCTCATTCTCACGATATTTTGACACTGCGCAAAGGTTATAAATATACCCAATGACAGTACAACTGTCATTAGCACCGGGATGTCCTGCGTACAGTACATAGTTTGCGTCGTTCCAATAGGGTTTTTTGTTGCCAAGGCCACCCCCAGATTTAAAAAAATTTAAAATTATTTATTGGGCAACTTTTGGGCATTTTTGTAAAATAATAAAGTGGACATTACAAGGATTTTATTGGAATATGGGGACAGGGATAGTGGGCTTATTTTTATTATTTATATATTTTGAGGGTATGTGTGGCCATTTTTATTCATTTTATTATGTATGCACAGTATTTTTTTTTTTTTTAGGAAGGGGATAGGGATATTGGCTATATTTTATTTCTTTATATTTTTGGGGGCACTTGTGGACATTTTTAATGTATTTTTTATGAGGGCACAGTATGTTTTTATTTTTTTTTAGGAATTGGCATGTACCACTAATTTGGTGCAGTGGGCCCTGGATAGCAGGCCATGGTGTCGCTTATAGTTCTACCTGCGCCAGCATGCCCTGTCGGGCCGTTTATTTATTTATTTCAATAGGTTGCGGCGGAGGGGGTGGCGGTGGGAAGGGGTTAACTTTTTTTCTATGTTTAAAAAAAAAATGAAGCCCTGTGGTCGGAGCAATTAAGGCTCTGACTGCTTTATTTTTTTTTCAACTAGGCTGGCTTTTTCTACAGCCAATTGAGGTGTGTGTTTCTAAAGAAACCTTTGAATAGTACGTTTCCTCTAAAACTCTGAATCTGGGCCCTGGTGTCATCTAGGACTGGATTCAGAGTAGCGCATCTGTGTAAAAATCACGCGGATGCGCTGCTTTTTTTGTAAAACTGCGCATGTGCAAAAAGCGCAAGGAAGTCGTATTGCTGGTGGAGTTTAGTGTATCATACCACCATAATCAAAAATATCTACTGTACCCCGCAAAAGACAGTAACCAATACATACCACCATATTTAAAAATATCTACTGTACCCCGCAAAAGACAGTAACCAAAACATACCACCATAATCAAAAATATATACTGTACCATGCAAAAGACAGTAACCAAAACATACCACCATAATCAAAAATATCTACTGTACCCCGCAAAATAAATAAAACAGGACATACCACAATACTGAATCTTTACAACTGTCATAAATGTCCGCTAACTCTAAGGTCCAATATGTCAAAATGTCCAAAAAATACACAAAAGTACATTAAAAGTTAGTTTTAATATATACTTACCTGCTCTGCTGTGGTCCAGTCTTGTAAGCGTTTAATCCTGGGGGGATGTCTTGGAAAATAAAATACCCTTCAGAGATGATGCAAACTATGTCCTGCAAGCAGGACATCCCGACGCTAATGACAGGATCACTGTCATTGGAGTATATTTATAGCCTTTGGACAGTGTCTCAAATATCGTGAGAAAGGGTATAAATATATCCCAATGACAGTGACCCTGTCATTAGCGTCGGGATGTCCTGCTTGCAGGATATAGTTTGGGTAGTCTCCGGTGGCTGCTTAATAAGTCAAACACTTCCACCATCTCAGGGATGGTGTAAGCATAGGGGCAGCTCACCGGAGCTGGAAAAAAAGGCCCTTTTAGTTAAAAATGAACCCCTTGCCCCGCCACCGCAACCTATGTTTAAAAAAATAAATAAATAAAGTACAGGCCAACAGGGCATGCTGGCACAAGTAGAACTACAAGCGCAATCATGCCCATGAATGACAAGGCATGGTTGCGTTTGTAGTACTAGTATCGGCAGCATGCCCTGCCCCAAATCCCTACACATGCCCATTTATTTTTTTTAAAACATACAGTGCCCTCTCCCAAAAAAATATGAAAACCTCCACATGCCCCCCAAAAATCAAAAGAAATAAAATAAATCATTCACATGTGCCCCTCTATAAATAGACAAATATGCCACAAGTGCCCCATTATAAATAGCCCAATATGCCACAAGTGCCCCTTTAAAACTAAAATAAATATGCCACAAGTGCCCCTTTATTAAAAAAATTAAATGAAACAAGTGCCCCTTTACAAAGAAAATAAAATGCATATATATACCCTCTGCCAGCGTGGGAAATACCAATTTTCATCGTGATACTTTGAAAAAATCCTACGCTGGCAGAGGGTATATATATTTACCCCAATGACAGTAGAACTGTAATTAGCGCCGGGATGTCCTGCTTGCAGGACATAGTTTGCGTCATCTGTATTGGGTTTTTTTTTTGCCAAGACCCCACCCCACGGATTAAAAGCTTACAAGACTGAACCCCCATCAGACCAGGTAAGTATTTTTTTTTTTCTGGGCATCTTATGGGCATTTTTTTTTATTTTTTTATTTTTAGAGGGACACTTGTGACGGGATTTAGTTTGCTATAAAGGGGCACTTGTGGCATTTTTTTTTCTTTGTAAAGGGGCACTTGTGGCATTTTCTTTTCTTTGTAAAGGGGCACTTGTGGCATTTTATTTTTTTAATACAGGGGCATTTGTGGCATATTTATTTTATTTTTAAAGGGGCACTTGTGGCATATTGGGCTATTTATAGCGGGGCACTTGTGACATATTGGGCTGTTTATAATGGGGCACTTGTGGCATATTTTTTTATTTATAGAGGGGCACTTCTGGCATATTTGTCTATTTATAGAGGGGCACATGTGGAATGATTTATTTTATGTCTTGATATTTGGGGGGCACGTGGAGGTTTTCATATTTTTTTGGGAGAGGGCACTGTATGTTTTTTTTTAAATAAATGGGCATGTGTAGAGATTTGGGGCAGGGCATGCTGCCGATAGTAGTTCTACAAGCGCAAGCATGCCTTGTCATTCATGGGCATGCTTGTGCCTGTAGTTCTACAAGCGGCAGTATGCCCTGTCGGCCTGGACTTTATTTATTTAATTTTTTAACATAGGTTACGGTGGGGCAGGCGGGGGGAAAGGTTTTTTTTTTACTTAGGTTAAAAAAAAAAAAATATATATATATATACGGTCGGAGCAATTAAGGCTCTGACTAGTTTTCAACAAGTCGGATGTGCTTTGCACATCCGCATTCTACTCTGAACAGCACCCTACGTGCTATTAAGAGTGGTCTATAGGATGCATGGAAGTGTATCCTTGAATAGTCCGTAGTCAAATGAGCATGTGCGATTCCGCATCGCACATGCTCGTAACTCTGAATCCGGTCCAATATCATACCATCCTCCTTAAAGACAAAAAATTCCTAAACTTAAAAGAGAAGTAGTTTTTTGCTCCTGATAACTGTCCTATGACACGACATGAGGTGCCTATGATTACAATCACCACATTCACCCTGTCTTTAAAATTGCATGACCCCATTCTGGATGTGTTCGCTGCATTGGTATACATAATCAGAGCTGCTGGTAACAGGGCAAGACAGATTTGACAAAAGGCATCACATTCACACTATATTGCAGAATTAACCAATACCAATCTGTACAGCTGTTATTAGTCTTATTTAAAACACAAATATGTATTTAAACAAGTGTCCTTTCAGCTGCTAACTGACAGTAAAATGCAAAATGGCAACAAAGATTCCAGATTCCAATTTCTATTAATTATACATCAGTCTAAAGAAAAAGGCAACAGATGTTTCTGATTTGCTCTCTAATGCCCGATTACTGATTTCTCAAATGCTGGGCTGTTTTTTCATATGGGTATAGTCAGTCAGGTAGTGGATATTTTCTGTATACTGTAGCTGTCATGGAGTTTGTCAGTCCTTTAAAAACCATTAATACTTTTATATACAAAGAAGTATGTGTGAATAGCAGCACTTTATCTAATATCACCACTAGTAGAAACTATGATGTACAATGATTGTATGGTTATATGATATATCCTAAATTCATATACTATGGCCATACATATTGTTGTCCTCTTGTGGAAAGAGTCACTTTAAGTCAAAGCAAAGATAAAACATTTCCATTGCTCACAATCTTTTGAATAAGTACTAATAATTGAATACAGTCTTTGTAGAAGTGTAGACTGATCTTATAATTGTTAACCTCATAAGCTGTCTGTCCCATGTTGCACTCCTTAGTTGGTGTTCAGTGCTCATACTACCAGTACCAGAAGTAATGGAGATATTCAGTATTTGCAGTTGACTTTAATTGATTCCTTCTGTAAGATTATGGCAGTATTTTTGGACATAACTTATGTTATTTTTTTTTAGTATGTAACAAAAAACAATAGTGTCATTGGGCCTGATCCAGAAGAACGCCCGTCACCGCTAGGACGGCGGACGTAAGCGTAAGATCGGCTTTTCAGCCGATCTGCGCATGCGCCGGGCAAATGTTGCCCGGCGTCGCTACGGCAACGCCCGATCCTGGATCGGGTGTCCGTAGCAGCGCCGTATAGATTATGGCTTTTGGACATAACTTATGTTATTTTTTTTTAGTATGTAACAAAAAACAATAGTGTCATTGGGCCTGATCCAGAAGAACGCCCGTCACCGCTAGGACGGCGGACGTAAGCGTAAGATCGGCTTTTCAGCCGAGCCGATCATGCGCCGGGCAAATGTTGCCCGGCGTCGCTACGGCAACGCCCGATCCTGGATCGGGTGTCCGTAGCAGCGCCGTAGGGACGCTGGAGGTCCCTATGTTCAGGTTAGTGTAGGTGGGCGGGGGGAGCTAGTTTAATGAGGGTGGGAGGGCAGGCTAGGCGGCCATACGCAGGGCCGGTGCTAGGGTGTTCGGTGCCTCCCTGCAAACTTTAAATTTGCGCCTACCTGTTTA
>WWET01004124.1:27854-38619 GCA_011038615.1 Limnodynastes dumerilii
CAGTCAGGGAAGATGCCCAGCTGATTGCTGCATTTCCCTGGCGCCAAAAAGTTTAAATAGCCCAGGCGCTTCTTGGTGACGTCAGCCCATAGGTTATAAAATGGGCTACAAGAAAATGGGCGCCGCATCCTGGCCATGTGCGGTGCATACACCGCTGACGTCGCTGCCAACTCGCCCTCGTTGGTAGGGGCGAGCCTACAGCACGAGTGCTTGCCGCAGCAGAGGCACTCAGAGGCCGGCTCCCACCTCTGCTCCCAGCGTCAGAATGCCACAGCGTTGACGGGGGATAATCAGGTAAGCCCTGCAAAATAAAAGTAACCTCTCCTGTCTGGCTCCACTTACAGGAAAGAAAAGAAGACTCAGGAGGAAGTGGAAGTGATGCTTATATACCTGGGTCTTCTTTTCTTTCCTGGGAGGCTCCAAGCAGGGAGGTTAACCCGTTGGTGGTGCTGCCATGATGGAGTAAATGAAAACAGATTAACAGGTAATAATCTGTTATTTTCATTTGTTTGCCATTTCTTGTACCTATGAAAAAGGAAATTTATGTCACGATCGGCGGCAGACACTGCAGCACTTAAAATGTCAGGAGTCATCTGACAGCGGCTCTCCCACATCATGCCCGCTCTCCAGTCCTCCAGAGGTGCCACTCCCAATAGTGGCAGTCTCCTGCACAGTGTTCATTTCAGCATAGTGTCTGGGAATTATGCATCTGCACTACTGTTCTCTGGTGCATGGACGTCGCCATTTTACCTTCTGTCATGTGATTCCTAGTGGCCACTCAGATACTCCTCTGCAGCACACATGATCCCTTTTGCCAATCTGTGCACTGGGTGGACTATTTAAACCCTGTGCACTGATCCCTTAGTGCCAGAACAACTTGGTTACTCAAGGTGCTTGGTTCCAGCCTGTCTTACATTCAGCCCAGCTTGTCTTGCATCCAGTCTGTCTTGCTTCCTGCTTTCTGAATGCCTTGCTAGTGAAACTTGTTTCTCCTAGCCCAGCTGGTTCTCTAATCAAGCTTGCTTCTCCAAGCCTGCTGCTTCACTAATCAAGCCTTCTTCTCCAAGCTTACCAGCATAACCTGCACTACTGCTTCCAGCATAACCTGCACTACTGTTTCCAGCATTTCCTGCACTACTGCTATTAGTATTACCTGCACAACTGCTACCAGCATAACCTGCACTACTTTTACCCGCATTACCTGCATCTCTGTTACCAGCCTGCCTATTCTCCAGCAGTCTGCTGTCCAGTCTCTGGAATAATCCAGTTCAGTCCAGCAGTCCGCTGTCCAGTCCAGTCTCTGGATCAATCCAGTCCAGTCCAGCAGTCCACTGTACCATCCTGATCCTCCTAGCCCCACCTGCTTTGTATGCACAAGCACTACCTCCAGCTTACCAGCTTTCACTATGTTGCCTGTCGTCCTGCCAGCTTCCACTACATTGCCTGTCATCCTGCACGCCCCCCGGAACCCACCACTGATCCCAAACATACCCAGATCATGACAATTACAATGGATATATTTACTTTGTCAAGCTTTAAGTTACTGAACCTACCCATTTGTAAGTTCTTTAATAAATAAATTGTTGTATGGCTTCAGCCAGACATGGACTGGATCAGGACTAGAGAACAAAGGTGAGTAGGAAATAGAAATAGAAATAGGGTAGTGTAGTGTACATCAGGTACAGCTTCTATGGGAACACGTCAGGAGCCGTCTCTGTAGGGTGTTATAGTGTGGGAGATATGGGCAAGTAAACCGGTAGTGTCCTGGGTCCTGATAAGACATCCTGTGCAGCAGCGTGTGTCAGAGGGAGGAGAGAGTAAACAACATAGAGAGGAGTGATATGGTGTAGTAAGTCTGGTAAATCAATATGTGATATATAGTCGGACTCACCATATCTTTGTCTTGCATTAGAGCGTCTCATTCCCTGTTGTGCTGCTCATGTAGTCAGTCTCGTCAACTGTCCCAGCAGCTGGTGTTTAGGTTTACCGGTCCTTGCTATGTTGCCTCGGTGCGCGTCTCCTGGTCCCTGGTTGCTCAGCTCAGATGTATCTCCTGACAGCAGTCACGGCAGCTAGCCTGCAGTCTCTCGGTCCTCACCGTGCCTCAGTCCTGTCCTCTGTATGTGTCTCCTGCGGGAGTGTCTCTGGTTTTCTCCTCAGCTGGCTGGTGATGTCTCGAGGTGTGGGGATTCCCTGTCCTCAAAGGGATTCCCCGCTGCTAAGGAAGGAGGCATGGCAGGTTGCCCTGGATACAGGGGTATACAGATGGCTGGCAAAAATACTGGAGGCACCAAAACTTTACACTAATTTATTGTCACACATTAAAAGTCTTTGTAATCTTCATCTATAGGTCTTATAGGGAGCAGTAATGCTCATTCAATTTACAACTAAAGGTCATTTAATCCAAGTCTCAATGTACCTTAGTCAAAGTTATTTAATGAATGTAGGTAGGTATGGGTTACAACGCATTTCATCACATAAGTGACTTCCTCAAGGGTATTCCCCTCTGGATAACTGCAATATTTTCTGGACCAGGACTAGGGCTGGACTGACTTGACCTGGACTGGACTAGGATTGGACTTACTTGACTTGACCTGGAGTGGACCAGGACTGGGACTGAACAGACTTGGCCTGTCTTGACCTGGACTGGATTAGGACTGGAATTGAACTTGACAAGCTTGACTAGACTGGACTAAACCGGGACTGGATCTGGACTTGCCAAGTGTGACTAAAATGGACTTGACCAGGACTTGATCTGGACTTGACTTACCAGGACAGGATTAAATTTGTACCCAGCTAAGAAAAACGGGGAGTGTTGTGCGTTTGGGAATAAATGGGGGCTATAACCAGTCAGCTGCCTAAAGAAATGAAAGATAAAAGGGAGTCTCTTATTTTGAGTAAATACTACTTCATTAACTATATATATTGCCTCCCCATGTACATCTCATTTGACATATATGTCATTAGAAGGGTTAGTGTCAGGTGTGCCACGAATTCCCACTATTGACCAGGACAGGACCTGGACTTGATAGACTTGACCTGGACTTGACAGATTTGACTGGAACAGACTTGAGAGGCTTAGCAATGAATGCTGAAGTTCTGTGCAGGGATTAACCAGGCACCTTGAGTGAATAGGTTGTTTTGGCACAGGTTACACTGTGCTGCAGATTTAAACAGAGTGCCTATGATGAAGATTGGATAGCCTGGTCACATCATTTCAGAACTGGACACCGGTTGGCAGAGACATATCAGGTGTCCTGAAGCAACATGGTGGTGCCCATGCATGGGAGAGCTGTTGTCAGGTTCAGCATCTGCACAACCACTGACCTCACAAATGGAGGCTGCCACTACTGAGAGTGGTACCTCCTGGAGCAGGCATGACTGAAGAATGTAGATAGGCCGCCTCTCACACGATAGGTACCGTGTAACATGACAAAGGGACACCCGAAAGCTCAACTTTTGAATGTCTCTATTTTGAAAAATATCCATTTTAGATATTTTTTAAATAGGTAAATAGGCCTAAGGCATACATTCCTTTACAGAGCCCACCAGACCCGTCGCACCCACCGTCCACTGAAGACCCCACCGAAGTGGTGAATAACCTCTCCGGGGACTTTTAGGGTTATTGTCAGACTCTGGGGAAGAGATCGTTAAAGCTAGGCTCTGGGTAAGGGGCAGAGTCATGGAAGAAGAGGCTGAGGGTTAGGATCAGCCTGCAGGTAGGGGACTCTAGATTAAGGCTGCAAGGATGGGAGACTTAGGATCAGACTGCGGGGAGGGGAGTTTTAGGGTTAGGCTGTGGGGAAGGGAGACTTAGTGTTAGGCTGTGGGGAAGGGAGGGTTAGGGTCATGGAAGGGGAGAGTTAGGGTAAGGATTAGGGTAACGGTTGGGGTTAGATTTTTACTTACCATTCAGAGCTCTGTCTTCGGTGCTCTGGGGATCGATTGCTTTGCCTCCTTAAAGCAAAAGCAATTGCTTTAACAGCCAGTTTGGAACTGTCTGGGAGAGAATGGCCCTTTCGAAATAGGGCCATTCTTAGTGGAGACCCACACCCTAAATAAATGGAGCCCTGAGTATAGTTAATGGAAGGTTAGTGCTCTAAACCAATTATATGTGCTGTGTGAGACAGTTGTTTTTGACGGTCTCAATACACTCAAACAGTAGTACTCAAACACAGTTGTTGAGTAGCTAATGGCTAAAAGATTGTTGTTATTAAAATAAAAAAAATAAAAAAATAAAAAAAGAGAGAACACACAGAGAAAAGCCAACAGCAGTGCAGTATTTTATCATCAATGGGTGTAAATTGTTTAATGCACCCATGAAGTGGTTGTCTTGATTTGTAGCCTATAGTACTATTGCATTTTTACATCTGCAAGGGATTTGTTGTTCCCTGTTTCTAATTCTTCTGCTGGTATGTTGCTGATGCTGCTGCAGGTGATATTCCTGTTTTGGTCCTTGCTTTTTGCTGTGTCCCAGCTTTAAGCTCAAAACTCAAAATTTTATTATGTCGGGTAGTGATGGGGAAAAATAGTAACTGAACCACTGGTAATGTGTGTATAAAAATACTTTGTTATTGGGAAAAAATCACACTACCATGAATGAAGATGCCATGCTAGAGGATATATAGTATACAATATCCAAATGTGTCCTCTGCTCAGTTACCCTCTGGCCTCCACATCATAATTTAAATAAAAGGCTGCCCCCTAGCAACCGAATGGTCATTAGGAGCAGCAAAGAAGATGAAGGAGGAGCCAGTCCCCGCCGAGTCAAGAACAGAAGAGGCAGAGGAGCCGAACCAGAAGACCGGAGATCCCACTGCAAGCAAGCCGACGCCAGACTCCAATCAACATATGAAGATTCTACACTTCAAGCAAGTCTTCCCAAGACAGTGAGCAAACGGTGAGTGAAAAAAATTTTTATTATTTTTTTTAAACACCACACACTACATCGCAATACAGTTAGTATAGGACATGGGACCACCGGAGGTAAGTGAACACGTTAGCGGGTAATATTAGTCAGGAAAAAGGTTTATTTTAACATGGACACATTGTAATGTATATCGGTATGTTTTGTGTACACTGTATTTTTTTTATACACGTAGCACACAGCGCAGCATGGTTAGAAGCCTTACCATTCTGACACTGATAGAACTACAAGGCTAAGCAATGCTGAGCCTTGTAGTTCTATCAGCACAGCATGGCTAAGGCTTTGAAGCATGCTTTTTTTTTTTTTTTTAACACCCGCGATTTTTTCAAGGACAAATCGCGGTGCTTCTCTATAGAAAAGCACCGCGATTTACCCCTTGCAAAATCGCAGTTTAAAAAAATTGCAGACATTTCGCAGGTTAGGGAATTCGGTGAATTCACGCTACAAATCGCCTATAAATCGTGGCGAGATCCAACGATTTGAAATCGTTGGAAAAAATCGTCTTTTGTAAATATACCCCTATATGTATTTCTACCTAAAACTACATCAGATTTTCACACAAATCTTAAAAATAGATAAAGAGAACCAAATTAAACAAATCAGTCAAAAATATTAGACTTAGTCATTTCTTTATTGAGCAAACTGATCCAACATCACATATCTGTGGGTCGCAACAATATGTGCACCTTTGCTTTCAGTATTTTGTATGACCCCTTAGGGCAGTAATAACCGCATCTAAATTTTTCTGGTAATTGTAATTAGTCATGCACATTGGCTTGGAGGAATTTGTGCCCATTTTTCCGTACAAAACAAGTTCAACTTGTTATGTTGGTGGGTTTCCTGTCATGAACTGCTTGCTTTAGGTCCTTCCACAACATTTCTATTGGATGAATTTCAGGACTTTGACTTGGCCATTCCAAAACTTTAGCCTTTAGTTACTTAGAAGTTACTTATGATTTTATAACCTTTTCTAACGTGATGAGCATCAACAATTCTTGTTCTAAGGTCTTCAGAAATTTCCATTGTTCATGCCATTTATACACTTCCACAAACATGTGTTGTAAACATCTGATTATCATCCCATTAATTGAAAACATCTGATTCTAATTTCACCTTAAAATTATCTGCTAATTGTTTTGGTCACCACACTAGGGCATGGAGTTTAACTGGGGCCTGGTCTTTGCTAGATCCCCTGATTGAGAGGATAGATTTATGCAGCTGGAACTCAGCAGGTCGTGGCCCCAGTGATAGCTTCCAAAGTAGCGAGGAGAGTTTGGATGTCAGACATCACAACTGGATAGGAACAGACAACAATAATAAATTAATCAAGGTACATCCTGCGCTAACAGAGCTGCATGATTACTTTGGACTTTAGACTTGGGATTCTAGTTAGTATCAAAATAACTAAAATATTCTAGTGCTCTGTCTCAGTAAAACTAAAAATAGATATAGCAGTATATTCAATTACTAAAACAGTCCATACATCTCATCATTAATCAAATCAAAACAGATGATCAAATGTGCAGGCAGTTTTAAGGGAGAGATTATGGACTTGTTGGTGTAAATGTTGGTGTCTTCTCAGTTATTTCTTTAATTGTCACTTGAAAAGCAGGAAGACAAGAATAAAAACATAGAATACTGTGTTTAGTTCTGGGGCCATATCTCCAGAAAGACATAAATACATTAGAAAATGTGCAAAGAATGTGCAAAGAAAATCAGCTAAAATGGTCCATGGCATGTGTTACAAAACATACAAAGAAAGGAACTAAACATGTATAGCTTGGAGCAGAGAAGGGAGAGGGGGGATATGATAGCAGTTTTCAAAGATATCAAGGGGTGTGACAGGCTAGAGGAGGTTGGCATTTTTCAGAGGTGTAAGAAGAACAAGAGGGTATGAAAATAAACTGGAGGGTGGTAGATTCAGAGGAAATTGCGGAAAAATTACTTCATGGAAAGGGTGATAGATAAGTGGAATAGCCTCCCATCTGAGATGGTTGAGGCTAACACAGTAGAACAGTTTAAACATGCATGGGATATATATATAACTTTACCTTAAATCTCAAACTAAATTGAGGGTAAATACGGTCTAGGGTCAGTATAGTTTTAAAAAAACAACTGGGCAGACTGGATGGTCCATGTGGCTATTATCTGCCATCACTTTTTATGTTTTTATGTTTCTATGCTGTGAATATCACAGCAGCATGTAACACTAATCCTAAAGGTTCACATACTTTTGACTCTCACAGATATGTGATATTGAATCATTAGCCTCTATAAAGAAATGACCACGTCTGATATTTTTGACAGTTAAGTTCTCTTTATCTACTTTTAGGACTTATTTGAAAATATGATGTAGTTTTTGGTCAAATTTATGTAGACATACAGAAAATTCTGAAGGGTTGTGCTATTTTGCAACAGTTTCGGTGCTTGGTTCCTTGCATTTGACAGTGAAGGAAGTTGTGTTAATCATGTCTTCTGCAGTTGCATCTTGAACAGCTTCAATTTGTTGACAAATGCAAATAAAATTTGCAAGAGCTCAGGCAATCTTTAACCTTCCTTGGAGATTCAAATTGAGCATCTCCAGGTGATGCAGCATTTCTTGAAGAAATTGGGAACAGTGCTAGTACTCTGGTGAATAAAATAAAAAATAAAATGAAATAAATGGGGATCGCAGGCTAAAAAGGTGATGATGAACATATTAGCAAATACCAATCCAGAAAATTTTAGCCTCACTCCACACTTATATTAAATAACCTAAAGCAAGTGGTATATAAAATTAATATAATTTATTAAAACAAGTCAAACACACAAGAAAATACAAATCAATAGAATAAAATAAAATAAAATAAATGCAGCCAAAGATAGCAAATCTAAATGGCCACTTATAAATGTATATAAAAATCTAATGTGACTGATCTCAAAGTCCGATAAATATAACCAATATACATAAAATGTTGAGCTGTTGCAGTGATAGAAGTGGCAAATGCAGGATTTTAAAAATGAGGTTTTCCAGTGAGTGGACAAGGTTCAATAGTGTCCAATAGTGTTTACAGCTCTGTGGTAGTATTCCTCCTGCCTACTTGTGAAGCTATGCCTCTTTTAAGACCATAATCACAAAGCCACGTCCCTTTACCTGCACCCACAAAGCCACTTCCCTTTTTAGGATTTTCTGTTATTGGTCTCTTTTAACTTTTTTTTTTATATTAATTTTGGGGTGCACAACTGAGTAGGAGTTTCAATGCTAAGGTGGAATTTGTAGGAGTCCCAAAAAGGCACACATGTTGATTACTTAATTAGTTAACCCAATATGGTGGAAAACACATATGCATGCATCTTGCTATTCTAATAAAAATACCACTTAATAATAAATAAATAAATAAATAATAATAATAATAATAATAATAATAATAATAATAATCAACAAATAAGTAAACACAATTAATAATATCCTATACATATTAATCCTATAGGTATAGAGAGTTTAAAGTTCAAACCATATAACAATACATGAATATAAAAATAAAGCTTTAGGAAAAACTATAGGCATACAAATAATATAAATTCCTCAGATAAATAGATGTCATGAAAATTATCTGATGCCAGCAATATAAATAATCACATTAATGAAAATCCAATATAAATAGACATAAAAGAATTTCTTGAATGAGAAGAATAACATAAAAATAATAATAAAATGAAAAATAAATACAAATAAAATTTAAAAAATATATAAATAATAAAAAATGAAAATAAAAATAATACAAAAAAAATATAAATATTAATAAACATAAAAATAAGAATAAAAGTCAGAATGAGTGAATGTAAATGTAAGAAAATAAATGAATATAGTGGGTAAAAACCCAATACAATAAAACAAAAATACATATAAATATAAACACTACTAAAAACAGAAAGATTAGCAATATGGTTATCAATTGGAAAATGTTAGGAAAACTGCGCTATATAAAATGCTTGCTGCTGGACCCAGTTCATGGAGGAACCCCCACAAAAACAGTAAATGGTAATAAAATAAAGAGTTGGAAACAGCGCTGTTTCCAGCTCTTTATTTTATTACAATATGGTTATCCAGGCTGATCAATCTGTAAACTCAAGTGCTTCATTTAGTGCTTTTGCATTCAGTTTCTAAAGAACAAAGGGCCTGATCCAGACTTAAGCCTGCTTGCGTTTTTACGCTCAGCATAGTCGTAAAAATGCTGTTTTGCATGTTGTGCGCATGCGCACGGCAAATGTTAAGACCAGAAGCTGTGAACATATTTACGAAACTAAGGTCCACAGCGTAACTATGAACGAAGGGAGGTGCCAGCCATACAACACCCGTAACTACGCTTCAGAGGCTGGGTGAGGCATGTAAATCATACAGTATGGGCATGCTAAGCATCGTGACTACACGACCATGCTACGGACGCCCGCAGTTATGCTCTGAAAAGTTAGGGTAGAGTTTGATCGCCGTAAGACAGCAGAAATACGGATGACCGAGGGGAGTGCCTAAGGGAGTGCTTCGTAGGAACACTGGTTGTAAACTACGCACAAGGGCCCACAGTCTTCTAAAATGATCACCTGGATGTGCTGGTAACATGATCAACACCACAAATTTTCAAACAATCAGTTTGTTTATTGTGAGATTCAAAAAAGTGCCTGGAGATGCTTCAATAAGCCATGTTTAATGTTGCATTTGTGTTCCCTAAAACGTACCTTCAAAGTACGTATGGTGTCCCCCCTCCCATAAATTGGAGGCCGCATGCACACGAAAGGATGAAAAAAAATATGTATACAACCAAACTGAAATATTCTAGTGCTCTGTACACCCTAAACAATAAACAGTATATACACGACAATGTTTCTAATATATGTAATTAACTAAAAAGTCAATATATTATGAAAAGTAGTGTGTAAACAATCTCTGGGGAGAGGGTTTTTTGCTTGATATAGATCAGGGTTGCCGACTCTCCCGGAATGTCCGGGAGACTCCCGAAATTCGGCCAGTACTCCCGGTATCCCGGGAGAGCCAGCAAATCTCCCGCAAATGACTTGAGGCCCGTGGTTTCACTGAAACCACGGCCTCAAGTCCTGCCCCCCTGCCTAGCAACACTAGTATACTAGTGTTGCTAGGCACAGGAAGGGACTTGATGACGCAATTTGCGGCATCAAGCCCCGTCCCGACCCCTATTTCAAATAAAAACGGGGCAGTATGAGCCAGGAGGCGGAGCCTAATGACGCGATTTGCATAAACCGCGTCATTAAGCCCCGCCCCCCGCATGCGTCGGTAGCTTCTCTCTGGGATCTCCCGGAGGGAAGCTGCCAAAAGTAGGCAACCATGATATAGATAATTATTGCAGTCTTCTATAGTTCCTTCAATTGTCACTTGAACAAAGCCAGAGAAGAGAATAGAAAGAAACATTTGGTGCAGTATGTCATATAAAGGGTATTTATTACAACAAAATATACACTGAAAATCAATAAAAAAATATATATATTTGATCCCAACCCAACAATCAATCCCCCTGCGTACCAGATATCCTAGATGAAAATAAATTAAACTCAGTCTCCCTCCAACAGTGGCCCAGGTTTCCGATATCAAATGACTGGAGGTGCAGAGTTCTGGAGTCCGGTGGCAGTATTGTCTTCAATGTCGGCTGGATGTGCTCATCTCTGATGCGTTTCAAGTCAGTTATGGCTCTTTTTCAAAGTGGTGAGCAGTGGAGAGCTCTTCTACCTCTCCACTGCTTTTATGCTGCCTGCTCACATGTACATTAATTAATATCTGAACATAATATAAAATAGATAAAAGGATAAAAAAAAAAGTGCTAGGCCTACCCC
>WWET01004124.1:39605-52765 GCA_011038615.1 Limnodynastes dumerilii
TAGATCCACTTTTCTTTTTACTATTAATTAATATCTGTTGGCTGACTCACATGCAAGTTTATTGATCAGGGTGCACATTGCCTCCTAATTATTCAACAGTTTACACATCTGTGGTACCCCTGAAGTTGCTGGATTGGAGGTTGCAAGTTTTATAGTAACAAGAACTGTTGCCGGGAAAACCGCCAGCTGATGCGCGAGGGCTGTTGCTAGACAGAGAAGGGGTTTAAAAAAAAGTCGTTGGTGAGGTCTTCATGAGGAAAAGAAAAGGAGTGGTGGTAGTCAAGTGAAGTGAAGGAGCGTGGGTGATAGCAGGGTGATTGGAAGAAAGAGGTTGCCGAAAATGCAGTCAGAGGGAGCTGGAGTGGAGTGCCGAGATAAAGTGGCAAGCGTGTGATTAAGGAGACAGTGGTGACAGTGAGAGGATCAGCTGAAGTGATAAAGGAGATGGTGATGACAGTGAGAGGATCAGCTGAGGTGATAAAGGAGACTGTGGTGACAGTGAGAGGATCGGCTGAGGTGATAAAGGAAACGATGGTGACAGTGAGAGGCGGAGCATTGGAAGAGGGAATCGGCTAAGGTGTTAAAAGAGATGATGGCGATAGTGAGTGGAGAGGAACCGGAAAAAATCAACTGTTCTCCATAAATACAGTGTGTTTTCATTTGTAACATTTCTACTATGAAAAATGTTATTCTTTCTCATATTTGAAATTTAGTATGAAACCCGTGTTGACAATACAAAGTTACTCATAGCAATTGTAAATGAATGACTGAGCAGTTAATATCATGTTATTAATGAAATTGGTCATCGATACAAATTGTATTATTCTATTTAGAAAGCTTCATAACTTGCTAAAGTTGGTATTCTGTATATGTAAGAACCACAGAATTTTGTAACAAACTGTTTTTACTGTGTAAACCAGCATAAAGTTTCTGCTAATCTGAAGCGTTTGGAAACATATCTATTAAAAGTAAAATCTATTTTACTAAACGCTGTAAATTTAATCTGAGTCTTTTACGGTGCTTCATCCAAAATAAAACCTTGTAATCCAATTACTCGGTTACCACACATTCTTCATAGTTAGGAAATATAGTTTTATACCTTAAACCATTGAAACATTATTTTTCTAAGCGTTCAATGTTCATTTGAAGAAAAAATCAATCATCAGACAATCATATTAACTGACGTTTCAAGTCTTAATATATTTTGAGGCGGACTACCATACTATATCAAAGTCTCTGGGGTACTAGATGCTTTCTTCAAATAGCTCCTAATTATTCCTATTTATGTTGGTAAATTGTATGGTATATTTGTTGGGCATACGGACAAATATTATACTTGCTTGGCAGATGGACATTTGGCACCCGATAAGTGACATACTGCACTAAATGTTTTTTCTATTCTCTTCTCTGGCTTTGTTCAAGTTACAATTGAAGAAACTATAGAAGACTGCAATAATTATTTATGTCAAACAAAAAACCCTCTCGCCAGAGACTGCTTACACACCACTTTGTATAATATATTGACTTTTTATTTATTTACATTTATTAGAAACATTATCATATATATATTGTTTATTGTTTAGTGTGTACAGAGTGCTATTTCAGTTTGGTTATTAACGTTTCTAGATTTTAGGTGGGTGGGTCCCACATCTGAAATAATCCTGCAGCTCTGCCTTAAACGCTGGATATCCCTTAATTGATTTTATCAGTCTTGTAAAAACATATGTAGTTTACATTGATAAAAGGCTTGATATCAAAAAATGCCTATTTGTATTAAAGGTAATTGTTTTGGATTTATTCATTTTGAAGTTATATGTAAAGCAAACTGATCCACTACATTTTCTGCAACCTTTTGGCTTATCAGGTAAGGCAAAAAGGAAAAATGGAAAAAGAGGGGAGAAGACTCCATTAATTGAGGTGCACAGTGTAATCTCATATAATCTCTTATAATGCGGCACATATGTACAGGTTGCAAATAAGTAGACAAGGGGTTATAAGGAAACTGACATGAATTGATTCAAACATATCATACCTATTTCATGGTTAAACAGAATTGATCCTATATCAATGTTTAGCTTATGAAATCTAAATATTCTCTTAAAATGCAGCACACATACATAAGTCTCAACTGAATGGATGGGAGGTGATGAGGAAACAGGCATTAATTCCAGCACATCAGGTCAAATACACGGTCCATGATTGTAATCAAACACTAAATCAACTTCAAAGTAAGACTAGATAGACTATGGATAACAGACACAAGCAACTTGCACTTGAGCAGGTGTGTGCCCTGGAGTAACAAACTGTAGGTGGATGAGCACTAGGTTGACCAAAACCACTTAGTATAACTTGTATTACCAAGAGAATGGAATATATATATATATATATATATATATATATAAAGAATTGACAGAACCAAGGTGACAGCAGCACGTTGGAAGGGGTGTGTACATATACCCCTAGTAGAGTACAAAGACAAAAAAAGAATATACAGCTGTGCTTATCACAAAGCTGAATCAATTGATAAATAAATATATAAATAAATAAAATCCAAAAGTTAAAAAGTTAAATAAAATAAAAATTAAATTTGTTGCAACTCTAAAAACTGTATATATAGTATCATTTATTAACAATGATTAAAACATTTAAAACATAGCATATAATCATATAAATATACCACATAGTAATACATTAATGATAATCTCTCTCCAGTTACTTTACAATTTAGAAAGTATGCTCTATTATAGAGATAGGAGAATTCATGTTGCACATGACAAGTAAGAGCCCTTTGCTGTGTGTACATCGAATACCTTCATATGATCTGTTCCTTTAACCTCCTAGCTCTCACTGAAACATGGTTCTCCCCCAATGACACCACCTCACCCACTGCTCTGGCCTATGGAGGTCTCTCCTTCTTCCACTCTCCCAGAGTCGGCGGGCGTCATGGTGGCAGCGCCGGCTTGCTCATCTCTCCCTCATGCACTTTCCACACTATCCCTCCTGAGCCCTCCCTCATCTTCTCTTCCTTCGAGGTCCACTCCATCTGACTTTTCCGCCCCCTCGACCTCCGTGTTGCTGTCATTTACTGACCCCCAGACCCTTGTTTACAGTTCTTTGAGGACATGCATCAGGCACGATCAAGGCAGAGAGGCAGTGAAAAAAAAACTCCTTGAGCAGGAAAACACCCTATTCACTATCAACTTCATCCAAGAGGGCATTATCTTCATATTAACTCATTATTTTTTCTCATTTAAGAACACCTTCTATCTACAGACCACAAGCACTGTGATGTGGACCAAATTTGCGCCAAGTTATGCTAATCTATTCTTGAGCGCATGGGAGGAAAGCAACATTTTCTCCAATGAAGAACTTGGCACAAATTTTGTCCTCTAGAAACGCTATAGCGACAATATTTTTTTCATATGGAAGGGTGACTTTGAGTCCCTAAACAATTTTCTGAAAAAATTTATAAAAACAACCTCAATCTAGAATTTACATCAAACATCAGCAATCACCTTTTTGGACCTTGAAATCTTCATCGAAAAAAATAAGATCCACACAAAAACACATTTTAAGGAAGTGGATTGCAACAGTTTCATTCTCGCCACGAGTAACCACAACCCTATGTGGTTAGAGAACATCCCGAAGGGTCAATTCATAAGACTCAAAAGAAACTGTACTGATGATAAGGACTTCTTAACACAAAGCACAATATTAGAAAAAAGCTTTTCAAGAGAAACAATATAAAACAAAATCAATTACAAAAGCTCTTGATACAGTCAAAACATTGGATAGAAAAGAACTTATAAAATATAAAAATAAAAAAGAGACAGAAGCTACCCCAAAAATTCCGTTCATGTCAGGATGCATTGCGGCGCGGCAGCTCCAGCACATTGCGCCCCGCGTCCTCTTACCTCCATCTCGCCTGCGGCATACTCACCTCTCTTGCAGGCATCGGCTCCTACTCTCTGTGTCCCTCCGGCGGCATTCTGTACTCCATGGCGGCCACTGCAGAGCTCTCCCCGCCTCCCGGCAGCCGCGTCACTGGTTGCTGCGGACGCTGTCTCCTCTGGAGCATTGTGCTGGCATCAGGCGCTGCATAGGAACCTGGACGCCAGCCTATAGTATCGCAGCGCGCCTTCTCTGCTCCCTCTCCATTCGTCAAACTCAGAGGCTGATGCTAGTTTTAGTCTTTGTATTGCAGTTACTGTGCCCGCTTCTTTATCTCTCTTCTGTGCATTTTTGCTTCTCTTTTCTGATTGTTGAGAGTCCCATCGTTTCCCTGCCCGGTACCTTGCTCCTGCTTACCTACTGTGTTCTTACCATCTTTTCTCCCACCTTATTGTTCCATTCAATTTGTTATTCCCCTTACTTCTCTTGTGAGTTGTGTCTGTTAACCCCTTAGGGGGTTTTCCGCTGTTTGCCTGAGTGAGTGATCGCCCCGTTGGTCCAGTGTGTCTAGTTCATCCAGTCTTTCCCATTTGTCCTTCCGTTCTTGTTATTTGTTATTCGTAGTTTGTTACTGACCACACTCTGCTGGTCAGTCTTTTCCCCATTTCTTCCCTTCTATTATTCTAGGTCTTCTCCCGGGTGTTGCCACTGAGAACCGCGACCTGAGGGTAAATCGGCAGCACCAGACTATCCTCACCTTCAGAGGCTCTAGTGAAGAACATGATCCCACTAGACTCCACGCCTCAGGCGGTACCACTCGCATCGCACTCAAGTTTCACTACAACCTTCAAGACTACCTCAAAAGGGACTACCTCCTGTACATCCATACTATAGTCTACTCATTGGTATCAGCTCCAACCCTTCCTATTTCTAGGTTAGTCCAGCACCATAACATTATAACCAGCCCAAAAAGATTAATAAAGCTAGAAGCAGAACGGTTATTTGTTTCAAGATGGATCCCGCAGTGTCAGAAACTGTTTAGGCGCTTATTACTCAGGTGTCTCACCTAGGACAAATGGTTCAAAATCTGACCACCAAGGTGGAGAACCAGGACCAGGCAATAGCTGCACTCCATGCCAACCCGGCCCAGGCCGAACCTCCCGCTCCAGTCCAGGATGTTAAAGCACGCCTTCCGGACCGCTTTTCTGGGGATCGCTTCATCTACCGCCTCTTCAAGAACAGTTGTCTTCTGTACTTTCAGCTTAGGCCCATCGCGTCAGGCTCTGAAGTACAGAAGGTAGGACTGATTATTTCCCTTCTACAAGGGGAGCGTCAATCGTGGGCTTTTTCCCTGGGTCCAGCTCATCCTACACATCAATCCGTTGATAATTTCTTCGCAGCCATGGGAATCATTTACGACGATCCGGATCAAGAGGCATCCACCGAGGCCAAGATCCGGTCAATTCGTCAGGGCCAAAGATTGGTTGAAGATTTCGCTGGGGAATTTCGCACCTGGGCAACTCGATGCCAGGGGAATGACCCAGCTCTGCATCCACAATTTTGTCTGGGGCTAGCAGAACATATTAAAGATGCTTTGGTTCAGTATCCAGCTTCCGAATCCTTGGAAGATCTCATGAAATTGTCCATTAAGATTGACCGTCGATTTAAGGAACGTAACTTCGAAAGGACTCTTACTGCTTCGATGGCCCCCACTCCGCCACCTCGTGTCTCCCTTCCTGATGAAGAACGCATGCAAATTGGTGAAGGAACGGAGACGGAATCTTGGACTCTGTTTATACTGTGGAGGAAGAGCTCATATGGCGGATAATTGCCCCAAGAAAAATAAGCCTTTAGGAAATGACTCCTCCAGATTAATGTGGAGGAAATCCATCTGGGCATGAACCTAATCTCATCCTCCAATTCTTTGCTTTTACCCGACCAACGCTTCCTCCTACAAGGTTCAGGATTTCGTAGACAGTGGAGCAGCCGGAAACTTCCTGGATCATACTACTGCTAAACTCTGGGGTATCGTTATGCATCCCCTGTCTCCATCCATTACTGCCAGCGGTCTCAATGGTGATCCTCTTCCTGAAGGAAGAATCTCAAATGTTTCAGAACCTCTTCAACTCATGGTGGGGGCCTGTCACCTAGAAACTATCCAGTTCCTCATCTTCTCTTCTTCTGCTGCCAAGATAGTGTTGGGTCATCCCTAGCTTTCCAAGCACAATCTGGATATTGACTGGCAGAAGGGTGAAATCATTCGTTGGAGGGAATCCTGTACTTCCTGCCTTACTCTGCCTGTGCGTACCACCTCCATCAATGCTACGTCCATTCCATTACCTTATCAGGACTTTTTGGATGTATTCTCCAAAGCTGAAGCGGAAAAGCTTCCTCCGCATCGCCCTTATGATTGCGCTATTGACCTGCAGCCTGATGCTGCCTATCCCAAAGGGAGACTGTTCTCTCTTTCTATTCCAGAAAGTAAAGCAATGGAAGATTATGTTCAAGAAAACCTTCAAAAGGGATTTATTCGCCCCTCTCACTCCCCCATGGGGGCAGGGGTTTTTTTTGTCTCCAAAAAAGATGGAACTCTCCATCCCTGCATTGACTATAGAGCATTGAACAAGATAACAGTGAAGAATAAATATCCCATACCTCTCATTTCAGATCTATTTGATAGACTTAAAGACGCCGTCATTTATTCCAAAATCGATCTACGTGGTGCTTATAACCTAATTAGGATTCGCAAAGGCGATGAGTGGAAGAGAGCCTTCAACACCCAGACTGGGCACTACAAATATTTGGTCATGCCTTTTGGCCTCTGTAATGCCCCAGCAGTCTTACAAGATCTGATTAACGACGTTTTAAGAGAATTCTTGGGATCTTTTGTCATCGTCTATCTGGATGATATCCTGATTTATTCACGCTCTCTGCAAGAGCATCGGCAACATGTACGCCAAGTCCTTCAAAAGTTGCGTGAGAATCAACTGTTTGCCAAATTGGAGAAATGTGACTTTGAGGTGACTAAAGTTCTTTTTCTGGGATATCTCATTACCCCTCAAGGATTTGCAATGGATCCAGCTAAGGTTCAAGCCATTCTGGACTGGACTCAACCCACCGATCTTGCAGCCATTCAAAAGTTTCTGGGTTTTGCCAATTATTATAGGCGGTTCGTGAAGGCTTTTTCGGTATTAGTCACACCTATTTCCGATCTAACAAAGAAGGGGACTGACACAATGAAGAATCTCAAGATTGCATTTACTACAGCTCCCATTCTCTGTCATCCTGACCCAAATTTACCTTTTGTTGTTGAAGTTGACCCTTCAGATGTAGGAGCAGGAGCTGTACTGTCACAACTCAATCCTTCAGACAACCGGTTGCATCCATGTGCTTATATGTATAAGAAATTCTCCCCAGCCCAGAGGAATTACGACATCGGCAATTGTGAGCTCTTGGCCATTAAATTGGCCTTTGAAGAATGGAGACAATGGTTTGAAGGAGCTAATCACAACATCACCATTCTTACAGACCATAAAAATATGGCTTTCATTGAGTCTGCTAAAAGATTGAATCCACGTCAAGCTCGTTTGGCCTTTTTTTTCACTCGATTTTCATTTTCCATTACCTACAGGCCAGGATATCTGAATCGCCGAGCTGATGCTCTTTCCCGCTCCTTCCTCTCAGAGGGACATTCTACAGTACCTCCACTTCCCATTACTTGGTCCTCTGCCATCATCGCTGCACTTACTCAAGATCTACATTCTCAACTCGTGAAATCTCAACATTTGAGTTCTTCCAACAAACCGCCTAATCGTTTGTTTGTTCCTGTGTCCCTCAGAAAGGCGGTTCTCTTGAAGTCTCACGCCTCAAGATCTACTGGTCACTTTGGTATACAGAGAACTTACTCCTTCCTTTCCAGAACAGTTTGGTGGCAATCCATGTTTACAGATGTTAAGGAATTTGTGAACTCCTGCACTATATGTGCACAGAACATGTCCCCCAGATGTGCTCAAATTGGCCCTCTCCTTCCCTTGTCTGTTCCCAATCGTCCTTGGACTCACATTTCCATGGATTTCATCACCGACCTTCCCATCTCCTCGGGTTTTACTACCATCTGGGTAGTTATCGATAGGTTCAGCAAGATGGCTCACTTCATCCCTCTCTCCGGTTTACCTTCTGCCAAGATTCTAGCGGAACTTTTTCTCAAGCATGTCTTCAGATTACATGGATTACCACAGGAAATCGTCTCTGACCGGGGATCCCAATTCGTAGCTAGGTTCTGGAGAGCCTTTTGCAATCTACTTTGTATCAAACTTTGTTTCTCTTCAGGATACCATCCACAGTCTAATGGCCAGATGGAGAGAGTTAACCAAATTCTAGAACAATACTTACGCAGTTTTTCCTCTAATTCTCAGAAAAATTGGGCCAACAATCTACCATTTGCTGAATTTGCATACAATAATTCTACTCACTCCTCCACTAAGGTGTCGCCTTTCTTCTGTCTCTCCGGATTCCATCCTCGAGCCACCTCATTATTCCTTCTGGAACAGCCTCTGGATCCCAACCTGACACACTCAGCTAACCATTTCAAATCTCTCTGGAACAAGATCAGGAAAGCTCTTCTCAAGTCTGCACTGGTGTCCAAGATTAGGACCGATCAACACCGATCTTCATGTAATTTCAAAGTGGGTGATCGAGTTTGGCTCTCTACAAGAAACATCCGCCTCCGTCAAACCTCTCAGAAGTTGGGTCCTCGCTATATTGGACCATTTTTCATCATTCGTAAGATTAACCCTGTGGCTTTTCGTCTTAAACTACCGGCCTCCATGCGAATACCAAATACCTTCCATGCATCTCTTTTGAAACCGTTCAGGACTTCTACCAAATTTAGTCCTAAGAGTCACTCCGGACCAGCACCACTCATTGTTAGAGATCAGGAAGAATTTATTGTGGAAGAGATACTCGATTCCAAAAAGGTCCGAGGTAAATTATTTTATCTTGTTCACTGGAAGGGATATGGTCCAGAAGAGCGTGAATGGGTACCGCTAGAAAATCTTCATGCTGATAAACTCCTCAAGCGATTTAATTCTAAATTTCCCAGAAGACTGATGTGTAGGGGTTCCCTAACCCCTCATAAAGGGGGGGGGGGGGGGGGGGGCCAGGACACGTGATGGGGGAGTGTCAGGATGCATTGCGGCACGGCAGCTCCAGCACATTGGGCCCTGTGTCCTCTTATCTCCATCTCGCCTGCGGCATACTCACCTCTCTTGCAGGCATCGGCTCCTACTCTCTCTGTCACTCCGGCGGCATTCTGTACTCCATGGCGGCCGCTGCAGAGCTCTCCCCGCCTCCCGGCAGCGCGTCATTGGTTGCTGGGGATGCTGTCTCCTCTGGAGCGTCGGGCTGGCGTCAGGCTCTGCATAGCAACCTGGACGCCAGCCTATAGTATCGCAGCACGCCTTCTCTGCTCCCTCTCCATTCGTCAAACTCAGAGGCTGATGCTAGTTTTAGTCTTTGTATTGCAGTTACTGTGCCCGCTTCTTTATCTCTCTTCTGTGCATTTTTGCTTCTCTTTTCTGATTGTTGAGAGTCCCATCGTTTCCTGCCCGGTACCTTGCTCCTGCTTACCTACTGTGTTCTTACCATCTTCTCTCCCACCTTATTGTTCCATTCAATTTGTTATTCACCTTACTTCTCCTGTAAGATTGTGTCTGTTAATTTCCGCTGTTTGCCTGAGTGAGTGATCGCCCCGTTGGTCCAGTGTGTCTAGTCCATCCAGTCTCTCTCTTTTGTCCTTCCGTTCTTGTTATTTGTTATTTGTAGTTTGTTACTGACCACACTCTGCTGGTCAGTCTTTTCCCCATTTCTTCCCTTCTATTATTCTAGCTCTTCTCCCAGGTGTTGCCACTGAGAACTGCGACCTGAGGGTAAATCGGCAGTGCCAGACTATCCTCACCTTCAGAGGCTCTAGTAAAGAACACGATCCCACTAGACTCCGCGCCTCTGGCGGTACCACTCACATCGCACTCAAGCTTCACTACAACCTTCAAGACTACCTCAAAAGGGACTACCTCCTGTACATCCATACGATAGTCTACTCATTGGTATCAGCTCCAACCCTTCCTACTTCTAGGTTAGTTCGGCACCATAACAGTTCATAACCGAATATTCAAATTCAGCCTACCCAATAAAAAAAATTATGAAAAAACATTGGCATATTCTCAAGGAAGATGCTAATCTTAAAAATTATCTTTAGGAAGGCTCCCAATTTAAAGAATAAACTGGTGAAAAGCGAGCTGAGGGAGAAAAAAGTGAACTCCAAAAACTGGCTAAATGATAATATGGAGGGATTCTATCACTGTGGACAGTGCAAAGCTTGTAAAAATACCCACAAAAATAGCACAAGTCCCATCACTGAATTTAAAGGACCCAACGACATATAAAATAAAAGGAAAAACTACTTGTAATAGTACCAATATAATCTATTTAATTACATGTCCCTGTGGCCTCAAATATGTGGGAAGAACCACGAGGAAATTAAAAGTAAGAATCTAGGAACACATCCGGAACATCCTAAAGGGAGAGGAATAACATAGCCTCTCCAATCATTTAAAAAAACACACATAACCAAAACCCAGAACACCCAAATTTTCATGTCATTGAAAAAAATAGAAATAAGTTGGAGAGGAGGATATATATTTTAAATAAAGCTGAGAGCAAATGGATCTATAATCTTAAAACACTATGCCCAAACGGGCTAAACATTGATTTTGAGCTGGCAGCATTTCTTTAAACTCCAGCATAATGATATGATCTTCTATTATACAGTATTAACCATTTTCCTGAAATAAAACACAGTTCCCTCTGGTAAAAGATAGTTTTGTATAAAAGCCAAAAAAATTGCCAAAAAAATCACTCCACTCATTTTTTTGTAACCGTTTAATTTCTACTGTTTAAAATTCTTTGGTGAACGTAATGAAAAGATTTAAACACACAAGGACAAAAATAATTTAATACAATAAACAATACAATAATCAACAAAAAGAAAAAAAATGTTATTTTATCTGTATGTGTCCTTTCCTTGCAATGAAATCCAAAGTAATAAAACTCTCCTCACCATCAAATAGTTTAAATATATGTAATATATTATATTGTTTAAAACGTCAAATTAAGCTACAAAATTAACACGTATATTGGAGATATCCTACTTTACCATAACAAGTTTGGATATTTATAGACTTCAATTGATGCAACAAATTTTTCACTTTATTTCCCCTTATTCTCTCTGAGAATGTTTTTCCCCATTCTCTCTGAGCCCCGCCCACTTTATATATTTTTGTATCATGTTTTTTCTACCAAACAACACACTTTGTTTCCAACTGTCAAAAATATGTCAAAAAAATGTAACCCTAACTGTAAACTGTTTGTTTCACCAATGAGCACTATGCAAATTCAGTTTTTATTCACTTATGTAATTGTATTAAAGCACCACCCATTCCCTATAAATAAACCTCATGTAACCCATTTTTTGTACACCCTGAGGAAGTCTATATAGCAGATGAAAAGCGTTGGTGACATCTGTATTGATTTTACAAATAAAACGTTATCTGACATTTGCAATAATGTATTTTCTAAATGTGAGTATGATGTACTTTTTTACTGAACGGCACTATCAGTGAAAAAGTTATCTGCATCAGTCTTTGGCGCTTCTTCCCTTATCTCCCCGCACTACCCAGCTGATAACACCTAACCTCCGCCCCCCTGACAGACCAGAACCAAGGTGAAGGATCCCGCCAGAAGGTGAACACGAGGAGATGTAAACACAGCAGTTTTCCAACGGTATAGAAGGGGAGAAAAGTCTGAATACAAGCCCATCGGCGACAGTAGCATTTCCCCGTTCTCTAAAAGATCTACACATCAACCCAGCATTGGAAAAACAACTAATCTCGGAATCAACAAATGATCTGTATGCAAACTAACGGACATGGCAACGAATACAGCAAGCCGGTGAGTACAAAAACCACTGCTTCTCCCATACTCTGCATTTTTTCATCTCATTGAGGAACTGTTATTTACCACTCACTGAACTTATTATGGAAGTCTGTATTGTACCTCATAGACTCAGTAACTTTAAACCATACTTCTTCCTGAACTTTGCAAAAGGTAGAGAATTTTTTCTTTTCTTTTCCTTTCTTTCTCTCTTCCATTGTGATAAGGATATTGCAGATAGATGAGCGCAGCATTGACCAATTACGCATGGTAACTTTGATTAGTATCTTTGAGAACTTTGTTGCCTAGCTCACCCACTATCTCTCCTCTGACCTCCCTTCTTTTATCTCGGGTGACTTCAACATCCCCGTTGATAACCCCTCCCACTCCAGCACCTCAAAACTGCTCTCTATGTCCTCATTCTTTGGCCTGACTCAATGGACCACCTCCTCTACCCACATACAGGGCCATTTCCTTGATCTAGTCTTCACCCACTGCTGCATTCTGACTGACTTCTCCATCTCTCCTTTTCCTCTCACTGATCACTACCTCCTCTCCCTCTCCTCTCCTGCCTCCCCTCCCCCCAAACCTAAACGCATTCAGAAAGAACATTAGCACCCTCGACATACCCGCTTTTTCCTCCTCCCTTGACCAACTCCTCTCACCCATTACCTCTCTCTCTTGTCCCAATCAAGCAGCTTCCTTCTATAATACCACCCTTTCCTCTGCCCTTGACTCTGCCTGTCCCCCTTCCTCCATTTCCATTTGCTGCTCTAACCCACAGCCATGGCACTCCCAGATCACACGCTTCCTAAAACAATGCTTCCGCACTGCCGAGCGCCTCTGGCGCAAATCTCGCTCCCTTCACTTTAAATTCATCCTTTCCTCTTACTGCTCTGCCCTTGCCCAAGCCAAGCAAATTTTATTCAAATCTCTCATCATCTCCCAAGCATCCAACCGCCATCGCCTCTTTGCAACCTTTAACACTCTCCTTTCCCCGCCCACACCTTCAATCCCACCTTCTATCTCTGCTTCCAACTTTACCTCCTACTTCTCATCCAAAATTATCTCTACCCAACTCTCCACCCCCCTTTCTATGCAATCATCAGTGCCACCGAGAGGGGGTAAGGGGGTACTAATTACCCGGGTCCGGACCTGACGAGGGGCCCGGGAATGTGCAGCACTGGTGGCCATTTAGCAGAAAAAAAAAAATCCCTTCCCGTATTTTATTTATTGACTTTTAAAGAGCTTGGAGATTCTTTTGTGTTAGGGGGGGTAGG
>WWET01004124.1:58183-68532 GCA_011038615.1 Limnodynastes dumerilii
ACATCATTTGCATGCAGGGAAAATACATTACTTTTGCACACAGAACTCACATACTGCATAGCTTTATGTTTAATCTACAAAATAGAGTTGAGCTAAGAAATTTTACCTCTCATATAATTCTGCTTTCACATTTACAATTTGCCTCCCTTTGCAGTTCAACATGGTATTGCTCAGGTCTACACTTGCACCTAAAAAAAGGTGTAAGTGCAGTTCTGAAATAGCCCTGTTATATATAAACATATATTTATATCTCAAGAAATACATTCAAAGGTGCGCTCTCACAGTAGACATAGGTTTTTCTATATAGATTAAAAGTTCAAAAATCAATAGTCCAAATATCTTTTAGGACCTCCAAATGGTATACAAGCACCAGGTCTCTTCACAAGACCGCGTCTTCCCTTCAATAAAGCTCGGATCTTGGGTCCGGGCAAAGATTCACTGTATGGGACGACAAAGCAGAAGGGGCGCCTCGTGGTGCAATAACGTTTGATTTATTTAAAACAACACACACTTATACGGGTTTGGAAAGCCTCGTACCGCAGAATAAAACTTTAAGGCATGTAACATCAAGTTTAAAAAGAAGGACCACTCGTGGTTACCAGCGTCCTGGATGCAGACACGGGGGTACTTCTCAGCAGCAACAGTATTTCACAATTCATCGACAGGGGTGGAGACTTGCATGTTCCTCCCGCTGTTGATGAATTGTGAAATACTGTTGCTGCTGAGAAGTACCCCCGTGTCTGCATCCAGGACGCTGGTAACCACGAGTGGTCCTTCTTTTTAAACTTGATGTTACATGCCTTAAAGTTTTATTCTGCGGTACGAGGCTTTCCAAACCCGTATAAGTGTGTGTTGTTTTAAATAAATCATATGTTATTGCACCACGAGGCGCCCCTTCTGCTTTGTCGTCCCATATATATATATATATATATATGAAATATATCAAACAGAGGGGTGCTCCATAGTGCAAAATTATTTATTAGACAAAGACAATTTTCCAATAAAAGTACAGCTTCCACAACGTATAGAAGCAATGGCTGCGTACCAAAACATAAGAACCGCTGTTAAGAAAGTTCAAACGAACATGAGAAAGTATTACCACTCTCCACGGGTAACCACATGCAGTCTCAGCTATCCAGCGTCTGGTCCGGCAAGCGGGAGAGTGTCCTGGACATGCGGGTAAGTTCAACGATGGTGTTGGAAGAACAACGATGACCAGAGGACGTTAAGTCCAAAGCCTACGTGTTGCGTCTGCTAAGACTTCGTCAGAGGGCGTGGTTGGACTAGTAACTAGCCCTTATTTATACGTCTGGTAGCAGGTATGTATATAATCAATTATAATTAAAACATATATACTTCAAAAAATAATAAGTATATATAGGGCTTGCAAAGACTACCTAAAATAATTTAAAATAAATAAAAATAATGACAATCATAAAACAATGTTATAAACAATAGAAAGAATTTCTATTTTAAACCTTACATTGATTCATCATTATATTTGGCCCGCAAATATTATGAACCATTAAGAAAAGGAACAACAAGGAATATAATTAAAATGTTATAATAACAACATAACCAAATAAAATTAATATATCATAACCTAAACAATTAAAACGAAATAACCACAACAAATTTCTCCTTTTTGGGGAGACTATTTATCAGATCTTTCTATTTTACCATGGAATCTCCAGACATAAACAACCCAACCTATAAAACTCACACAACACCCCAAGAGGAATAGTAGGATTTCTGTTATAATAAGAGGACTACAAGTACCAGCCTCTAATACAACCTATTTGATAAAGAAACAATAATAAAAATAATAGGTAAAATACTCACTACATTACAATTTATAAGTTCTATCTAGGTCTACAACGAAGTACTGAATCTTAATTTTCAATTTAGAACCCCACTTTTAAAAAGGGAGCAAGTTCAAACCCTTCGTTCAGACCGGCTGGACTTAGGGTATTGAGGGTGGCTATCCAATAGCCCTCACGTTGGGACAATTTATTTAAACGGTCACCCCCCTTACATCAACCTTAACTTGCTCAATAGCCCTAATAGTAAAGCCATCTATCTGACTATTATGGGCCATTTTAAAGTGACAGGAAACACTATGCTGGGTATTCGCAATTCAAGATGTTTCTATAGTGCTCTAATGCACAAATTTTAAGAGCACGTTTTGTTTTCCCAACATAGCATTTCCCGCACTTACTTTGGAGCAAGTATATCACGAATGTAGAGTTACAATTCGTGAAACTCTTTATCTTGTACTGATTTGTGTTAAGGGAATCCGAAAATGTTTTCTGTCTAGAGATAAATTTGCAGATTTTGCAATTCCCGCACTGAAAACAGCCTACAGGTTTAGACAATATTGGGTTTTTCTTTGGGGTAGGGGCCAGCAAGCTTGGTGCAAGTATGGATTTTAAATTTCTCGCTTTTTTTAATTTAAGTACCGGTTTTGAGGGAAGATGGGGAGCCAAGATTGGATCCAGCTGAAGAACTGACCAATGTTTGGTCAAGATGTTTCTGATCTCAGTACTAGATGTACTGAAATCAGTTATCATTGGGCAGTTCAACGTGCTGGATTGGGACCTATCAATGGAGTTTTTCTCTTTGTATTCCAACAAGGTACCCCTATCTAAATTCCTCGCCCTTTTTAAGATAGAATTTATCAAATGTTCCGGGTAATGCCTTTCTCGGAACCTTTGTATATAGGTCTCAGCTTGAACCTCAAATAGCTCCAGATTTGAGCAGTTCCTGCGTAAACGCAGGAATTGCGAATAAGGGATATTATCCCTCCACTTCTTGAGGTGACAGCTACTATACTCCAAGTAACTATTGCTGTCAACCTCTTTGAAGTGTATTGTCTAAACCTGTAGGCTGTTTTCAGTGCGGGAATTGCAAAATCTGCAAATTTATCTCTAGGCAAAAAACATTTTCGGATTCCCTTAACAGAAATCAGTACAAGATAAAGAGTTTCACGATTGTAACTCTACATTCGTGATATACTTGCTCCAATGTAAGTGCGGGAAATCCTATGTTGGAAAAACAAAACGTGCTCTTAAAATTTGTGCATTAGAGCACTATAGAAACATCTGCGAATGCGAATACCCAGCATAGTGTTTCCTGTCACTTTAAAATGGCCCATAATAGTCAGATTGATTGCTTTACTATTAGGGCTATTGAGCAAGTTAAGGTATATTGGCTATTGGATAGCCACCCTCAATACCCTAAGTCCTGAACGAAGGGTTTGAACTTGCTCCCTTTTTATAAGTGGGGTTCTAAATTGAAAATGAAGATTCAGTACTTCGTTGTAGACCTAGATAGAACTTATAAATGTAATGTAGTGAGAATTTAACTTTTATGTTACTTAATCAAATAGGTTGTATTAGAGGCTGGTACTTGTAGTCCTCTTATTATAACAGAAATCCTACTATTCTTCTTGGGGGGTTTTGTGAGTTTTATAGGTTGGGTTGTTTATGTCTGGCGATTCCTTGGTAAAATAGAAAGATCTGATAAATAGTCTCCCCAAAAAGGAGAAATTTGTTGTGGTTATTTTGTTTTAATTGTTTAGGTATTAGTATATTAATTTTATTTGGTTATTTTGTTATTATAACATTTTAATTATATTCCTTGTTGTTCCTTTTCTTAATGGATCATAATATTTGCAGGCCAAATATAATGATGAATCAATGTAAGGGTTGAAATAGAAATTCCTTCTATTGTTTATAACATTGTTTTATGATTGTCACTATTTTTATTTATTTTAAATTATTTTAGGTAGTCTTTGCAAGCCCTATATATACTTATTATTGTTTGAAGTATATATGTTTTAAGTATAATTGATTATATACGTACCTGCTACCAGACGTATAAATAAGGGCTAGTTACTAGTCCAACCACGCCCCCTGACGAAGTCTTAGCAGACGAAACGCGTAGGGTTTGGACTTAACGTCCTCTGGTCATCATTGATCTTCCAACATCATCATTCAACTTACCCGCATGTCCAGGACACTCTCCCGCTTGCCGGACCAGATGCTGGATAGCTGAGACTGCATGTGGTTACCCGTGGAGAGCGGTAATACTCTCTCATGTTCGTTTGAACTTGCCTAACAGCGGTTCTTATGTTTTGGTACGCAGCCATTGCTTCTATACGTTGTGGAAGCTGTACTTTTATTGGAAACTGGTCTTTGTCTAATAAATAATTTTGCACTATGGAGCACCCCTCTGTTTGATATATTTCATATATATATATATATATATATGGGACGACAAAGCAGAAGGGGCGCCTCGTGGTGCAATAACATATGATTTATTTAAAACAACACACACTTATACGGGTTTGGAAAGCCTCGTACCGCAGAATAAAACTTTAAGGCATGTAACATCAAGTTTAAAAAGAAGGACCACTCGTGGTTACCAGCGTCCTGGATGCAGACACGGGGGTACTTCTCAGCAGCAACAGTATTTCACAATTCATCAACAGCGGGAGGAACATGCAAGTCTCCACCCCTACGCGTTTCGTCACGTGGTGACTTCGTCAGGGGGTGTGGAGATCTGCATTGGCAACATATTTAAAGGGACCAGTGGAGGAGGCAATCTTTATGTACATTGGGCCTGATTCAGACCTACGCCGATGCGCTGTGCTTACTAAAGCACAGCGTATCGGCATCCACTCTCCCCGACACTCCCCCTGTGAGGGCGTATTTCCCATTGCTTATGCCGGCTGAAGGCTACCCTAACTTAAGCAATGGGTAATATGCTCACACACGAGCGTACTACGGCTAAGCCCTCCCTCCCTCATTATATTCTCTCCCCCCGCCCACCTTCACTAACCTTAACTTAGGGACGCTAGGGGGACGCCCCCTCCAGCGTCCCTACGCTGTTCCTTCGGACGCCCGATCATTCATCGGGCGTTGCCGTAGCTGCGCCGGGCAACATCTGCTTTTCAGCCGATCTTACGCCTGTTAGACAGTTAAGAAATAACTGATTTGCAATTCACAGCATGTTTAGGTCTAAAACAACAGTTGTTCACGATCACTGTCTGCAAGAAAATCTTATCAGGTATGTGACATTATTGGTTCTGTGATAATTGTATTTGAACAGAATTGTACTTGGCTCAAGTGTCCAAATCTGCCTTAATTTGATTATTTTTAGTCAAAGGCAATTAAGTTATAGATGCAACATATCAGCAAAGCCTTGTGCAATTGTATTGGCATTGCAACAATGTCTGCATTGTAATAGCACACTAACATAAAGGTATGGTGCCGGATTCAGAGTTGCGTGTGGGCACGAGACGGATGCGCTCCCAAAAAATTAAATAAGGCCAATTCAAGGTTGCTGATTTTTCGCACAAAAATGCATGTGTGAATTGCGCGCTTCCTGCTTTCAACAATGCATTGACGAAGCCCAACCATGCTTCTGTTTAATTTATCAGTTGAGTGGAATATGCGTGCGTGAGTCCTAAGGACACATTTTGCCTTGTGCATACATTTAAGAAAAAAAGTTAGATGCGGAAATGCACAATGGTGTATTTTTTTATTAATTTTTTTATTTAAAAGAAATACTTTTCCAAAAAATGAATGTGTTTTAAAAATGTAAAAAAAATTATATTAAAATTGCATTTGATAAAAATGAAAAATCCATTATAAAAACACAAGGTTTCTATAGGTGTGGATGTTGCAAAATGTGTACTCTGATTAAGGGTCAGAATAACATCAAGGAATCTGAAGTGAATGGCGCCAAATACAAAATTAAAGATTTCATTACATGCAATACCCGGTCAGTGATATATATGATTGAATGCGAATGTAAAAAAATATATGTGGGAAAAACTTCAAGACCTTTAAAAACTAGACTACAAGAGCATGTCTATAATATTAATAAAGGTAAGAAGACCATTTTTTATCACACCATTTTAAAAAAACTCACAACTGCTCAGTAAATTCAATTGTCAGGTGTTTGGGAATCCAAAACATTAGACCTAGATGGAGAAGTAACGATCAAGAATTACGCCTTGCAAAGGCTGAAATGAGCTGGATATACCATCTAAAGTCACTCATACCAAAGGGTCTAAACAATGACTTTGAACTGAAGTGGTTTTTATAAGTTTTAAATGGGTTTGGGAACCAGGAGAGAAAAGACAATAACTGAGGCCAAATAATGCCTAAGATGCCCAAACTTGTCTGATCTTGGAAGCTAAGGGGGAAAAGGCCAGGTTAGTACTTGGAGGAGAGACCACTAAGGAAGACTCAATACCGCAGAGAGTTGTCTTCCTAAATGGGAACCCAATATATGTGTTTTATCCCATCCCCAATTTTGATTATTATCTGCTGGGATATGATTTAACCCTTCCTAATTAGACTTTTTTAGATAATTATTATAATATATTGTAAATATTTAACTCTATATAAACCTATAGTTTTTTAATATATATTCCTTGAGCATTCACATTTAAATTTTATCTATTTTATGTTTTATCCTTTTTTACGAATAAATATCTTATGTTCAATTGATTTTTTTATTTTTCTTCATTCTGTGTAGAAACATTTGATTTGTTTATAACAAAACGTAGATGTCATACTTTATTATTATCCCATCGAGTAAATCCTGTTTTATCCCACTTGTTTAGCGATGTAATAAAATGGGGAATAGTGCCTGCCGGCCTCTCCCCCCTCTAATCTTCCCCTATTTTAAATTTAGATTTATGATTTTAAAGTATGCAGTTGTTTATTATTGTTTTAAATATGTTGATTCAGTTTTATTTACACTTGGTCAGTTAGCCCTTGTCCTCCTCTTTTCCTCTTTAATATATTCTATAACAGTAGGTAACCAAAGAGTAAAAGCTGTATCTGTGTATCAGCAACACCTTTATGTTTATTTATTCTATATATTATAATTTGCTTATTTATTCAAATTATGTGAGACTCATTATATGACAGGCGCTATATTTGCCCTAAATTATCTATTTATTCAGCTTGTATACATTCTGTCTAGTCAAAAGGAACTGTTTTAATCTTTGTTAAGTGTATTTCTTGTAATGTTTATTGTGGCTTTTATTTGATACAAAAAACGTTATACTGGAGTTTCAATTGGCTGCCATTATCACTGATAAGCTATATATACGTCCACAGCAACAGACACCCCTCATTTGCCTTGATAAAGAACCTCCATTGGTTTGAAACGCGTCGGCGGGGTGCCTGTTGCTTTGATCTGCATCTGTGTGATCCTCTGTGTGAGCTTCAAAGCACCGTTCCTCTGCTACTTATACCCGGGTCTTTTGTCATCCAGAGCGAACGGTGCTGCAAACTGGTGGGTTTCCAGTGCAGTTTTTACATTGCCACTTTGTATTTTCATTTATTTATTGATCTAATAAATCTTTATTTCTATATTTGGAGCGTCTGCCTACACTTCCTACACGAGTGAGCCAGAGCCCAGGACTGCTGGACTTAATATAGATTTTCTATACCTCTTCATTGCTTTATTTTATTTATATATTTTAGTTTTTTTATTGTATGAAAAAGGTTTTAGGTTTTACTCTAGGTTTTTAGGACACCCTTTTTGCTTTATATTATTTTACACTGCCATTTATTTATTTACTGTTCCACCTGTGATCCACTTTGATTTATTTTTCCCATATTATCACTTCACTCCTCATTTCGTTTATTCACCCTATTATATTTATTCATTTCCCCTTGCATTTTCATTATTTTTATATTAGAGATTATTCATTAGGGGTTTTGTTAAATAAGGTTGCTTTTAGAGTTTACCCCTATTATCACCGTTTTAATAATATACGTATTGAGCATTAATTTGGTGCATTTAGAGTTTAGCCAGTAGGGATTTTGTTTAAATTGGTTGTTTTTATAGTTCACCATACATTATCACCGTTTTAATAGTTTAATTATTGAGTATTTCATCGAGCGCTCACAAGCCATCTTTTACGTCACAGCAAATGGTGAGTGCCCAAAACTTTTATTATTTTACTACACTACACACTGCATTCACACACAGTTAGGATTGGACACGGCGGCCACCGGAGGTAAGTGCACACATTAGGGAAAATTATTAGTCAGGGAAAATGTATTTTTTACATGCACACTTACTTTAAAGTGTTAATGTATGTTTGGTTCACACTGGGGGGGGGGCAAGAAGTTGCTGTACTGGGGCCCAGAATTTCTCTTGGCGGCCCTGGCAATCATCATGAGTTTTCTTCTTTCCATCATACGACAAGTGATGAAATTCACTCCCTATTAATATCCTCACCACCCTCAACCTGCCTTGTATTCCCTCTCACCTTCTCAAACACCTCTCTCCCACTGCCTGCTCCCATCTAGCCCACCTTTTCAACCTTTCATACTCATGCCCTTGTCTCTACCATTCTCAGAAAACCTAATCTGAACCCTACATCCTCCTCCAGTTACTGACCTATATCCCTTCTGCCCTTTGCCTCCAAACTCCTTGAACGCTTAGTCTACAAACATCTCATAAGCTACCTTACTGACAACTCTCTCCTGGAGCCCCTCCAATCTGGTTTCCGGACCCTCCATTCCACTGAGACTTCCTCTCACACCGCTCTACCTCGGCCTCTCCTTTATGTCAAACCCTCCGCTGGCTTCCTGTCTGCTTCACACCTCTCTTTAAACTTCTTACTTTTACTTTTAAGGCCATCTCCTCATCCATTGCTCCCTACCTCTCTTCCCTCATCAACATGCACACCCCTTCCCACTCTCTTCGTTCTGCTATCCAGTCAGACTCTCCCCCACATAGCAGGTCTTCAAGCGTTCACTTAAAATGCACCTGGTCAGGCTAGCCTACCCCTCCTTCACTTAACATCCTCACTGCATCCTTCATCTATTCATTTTCTTCCTTCTCCCTCTCCTCTGCTCACACCAGCAGTCCACTTCCTTCCCCCTCCTTATGTCTTCTGTAAGTTATTCCTTCCCACATAGTGTGTTAGCTCGTGTGAGCAGGGCCCTCCATCCTACTGTTGTTCCTTACTCCACCACTCCCCCCTCACTTCGTACCGTCTTGTTCCGCTTTGCTACCCTTTTACCCCATCCCTACCAGGTGGCTCCCTCTCAACATCTCACTGCACTCTATCCCCTGCTCCCTGATCTTTCAAGCTTGACACCTCACATTTTACCTTGCATTCTGTGCTTGCTTCACTTTATTGTATTTTTGTGATATTTTTATAGTCATATTGTATTTAATATATACTATGCTGTCCATCCCTACCCTGTATGTCTGTACTGTATTTTGTATGGCGCTAAGGACACCTTGGGCACCTTATAAATAAATAATAATAATAATAATAATAATAATAATAATGAGAGGAGCAAGATGGCTTCTCTCGTACAGAGATTTTTATCTGTGTGCTGGAGGAGAAGTCAGCCATAAAAACTCCTTCTTGTGGTTTTTACTTTACTTTAATAAAAGAGATAATAGCTCCATAGTGTGTGTGAGAGGAATCTCCAATCCCCCAGTAACATCATAATTTATTCACTGCAAGAGCAACAAGATTTGAAAGGTGATCAGGTTACTACTCTTACT
This sequence comes from Limnodynastes dumerilii, assembly GCA_011038615.1. Lineage (NCBI taxonomy): Eukaryota > Metazoa > Chordata > Amphibia > Anura > Limnodynastidae > Limnodynastes > Limnodynastes dumerilii. Next base: position 67,742 of record WWET01004124.1, read on the forward strand.
ACTCAGCTCTGAAGTTAACTATTATCATGCTGCTGTCATATCTGGAAAGACTGCATAATAATGAAAGATTTTGTCACTACAACATGAGGATCTTATGTATTTTCTCTGAGCATTTGTTAATTCTACTTATAAATCTTTTTTGGTTACTTCTGGGCTAAACCATGTTGATTGCAGGGGGAGTCAAGTTAATTGTATTCTTTGCATGCAGGGATATATCTTTGAATTGCTTACTGCACACAGATACTGACCAGCTTTACTATCACACTGTTATTTAGATTTGGGATAGGAAACATCATTTCTCAACTCTATTACTGTTTTCAACAGATTAAATATGTCGCTTAGTCCAGGAGTAACTAATTTCAAGCACTTACTTAAGTCTGGATTCAGCCCAAAGAGAGGAACAGAGCACAGTGATGTATTGGGAGCTTATATGAGCTGAGTATGCAGGATGTCAACCAGCAGTATCAACAGCAGGACAGACACAACGTGACACAGATCATTTTGTGACTCACTCATAGCTTCCAGGTTACAGAATGTTTCCCCTTCTCAGGGTGCAGCATTCTGGTCATGAGGGGAAGGGGGGTCTGTGACTCTGCAGGAAGGGTCAGAGAATGAGGTGCTGATGCCCCCGCCCTCCCTGGCTGCTACTTCCAGGACTATTTCAGCCCTGTTTTTTAGACACCAGGAAGCAGCAAAGTCATCTCCTGCACCCAGTAACTACTAACACTTTACACACAATGCAATATATCTCTCTCTTTCCCCCTCTCTCTCTCTACCCCCCTCCCCCTCTC
>WWET01004124.1:76061-88037 GCA_011038615.1 Limnodynastes dumerilii
TGGCCCACGGTGGGATCAGTCCACTATTGCGGTTTGTCCTAAGGGATCAGGCGGGGAGCCATAGACAATTGTATTGCCTTTCACTAGAGTGTTCAAAATTGCAAATGAATAATAAATCCAACAATCTACCAAGGAGAAGATCATGACCAACAACATTTGTGATGAATTTGAATAGCTGCAGAAACTCTGCATTATCGAACAAGGACGAATCAGAAGCGCCCGCCATCTTTAAATGCCCAGATCCTCCCGCTCCCCGCCAAGTACCGCAGACGACAGCTGTGACCATGACGAAGCCCACCGCGGGCGAAACACGTTTGTTTTTGCCGCCTGCAAAGAGGAGATCTCCGCCACATTTGTGCATCACCATGGAAACAGCAGATTTCCATGGCGATTGCACTATTGTAAATGGTAAGTTCTTCATTTTTAGGTGATAATGTCCGTTTTAGTGTGAAAACAGGCATTATCACCTAAAAATGAAGTTGGTATAGAGCCCTATGTGTATACATTATATATGTCATAAATATATTAGAGGCTCATTAAGTGAAGAAATATGCAATAAAAGTTGTTGTTATTAAATTACTTTTAAGAAGACTGAGTGAGTGACTTCCGGGGGCGGCGCATCGGGTATGGCCGCTTTTTAGCTGAGCTCCGTCCCGCAGCCCTTACAATCACTAATTAAGAAGTGGCCCGCAAGCTTACAAATATCCCCAGCCAGGGTGTGGAGCTTGGGAGTTCGCTCTTACCTGGCGGGCAGCGGTGGGGGCGGCGGGAAAACATTTTCCCCGGAGTCCGGCCTCGGGGAAGGCCTGCAACGTTTGCCATGTTCCGGAAGCTGTGAGCTACGAGTTCCCGCCAGAGACCAGAGGTGACGGGGGCTCGTGACTACTAAATCCTGCGGCGGTGGTCGGAGAGCCCGGGAGGCGCGGCTGAGGGGAGCAGACGGCCATCCAGTGCAGCGGGAGGACGCGGCGGAGGCAGATTGCTGCAGCCCGGTGGGAAGGAGACGTCTGGAGTGGGCCTGTCTGGACGGTCGTCAAGGCCTGGTGAGGCTTCAGGGGACGCACGACTGGGGGCCTCTCCCCTGAGAAAGTAACCTGCCGGTATTTACCAGGAAGTTGGGAGTGGAGAGCTGCGGTATCAGTCAGACACTGGGCGCTGTGTGAGTGGGGGCTGGTTGAGCTACAGCCACACTGAAATCCTTATCCCTGCCATATTCTGGGTGAGAGTTAGTGCCACCTCCATCAGACTGCACCCCTTTTTAAGATACCCCCTCGGGGTTGTGAGGTCCAATCTGCTCAGCTGTCTCTACATGTTGCCCTGAGTAGTAGGGGAGTCTGCCACCTCCTATCAGAAAAGGGGAGCAGGCGCCATTTTATATATACTTGGCCCCCTGGCTGTTCATCTCATTAAGCTCTTGGGCCTTCCCATCTCCTGAGGTACAACTCTGGGCATCACTGAAGCTAGTGTGCACTGCAATTAGGATTACCCCGGGTGAGCCTGCTTCATATGGAGTGGAGTTGCGAAGCTGTATGGCACTAGTGTGCCAGGGATTAGACACCCTTGCCTCCCCCAACCATAGGTGAACTGTCTTCCCTGTGCTATTGACTGCTTACAACAAACGTGGAACTCCGGTCTCTTGTTCACTGGCCCTCGTCTATACACTAGAGGTTTGTCCATAGCCCACTAATCTACCTGCACTGGGAGTCTGGAAGACAACGTTAAGGGGGGTTGCCACAGTGAAAACTGCCTCGTGGTTTCTATACAAGACTTCATGCAGAGATTGTTCGCTTTATATCTACCTAGATTAAAGGCAGCTATCCTAGCCTTCCCTTGGATTACAATTACCGATCACTCCAGCCTGGGACCCTTTGTGTATGGCATTGTTGCTTTCTAACCTCTCTTGCATTTCTATTTTGGAGGACACAGGGCGACACTGCTCTGAGTAGCATCAAGAGTCCTTATACAGGGTTCATCAGTTTGCCCAACCACTTATGGGCGGTTCCTGTCTGGACTTCTCTACTGCAAGTATAGAGTGTAATCTTGTCTCTTGCCATCATATTGTGTTTCTGTGTTTAAGTACTAAGGCTAAAGCACTCTCACCCTGTTGCAGAGACATTGTAAATGTGTAATTAGAGCGATATTTGGTATCTTCTTTGATTCTACCTGCAATTGTTATATGCTCTTTCACTTTTTTCTACTCTCTTGAACGGTTATAATGTAATCTGAGTATAGTGGGGGTCTCCCTTTCGTGGGACTAATGTAATTGTTATAAGATAACCTGCTAAATAGGGACTCATAATCACTAATTGCATTCTGGTACACTTACCTCGATGGACAAGTTCTTAGACAGATCACGGTCGTGCAAACAATCACAGGCATCTCCGGGTAAGATGGGCAAACACAGGCACACAGGCGGCAAGTCTCTTCCCCCACCCTCACCTGCGCCCTCCTCGGATGGCGAATCCCAATCAGAACCTAGTGGCCCTGTTGGCGCCCCGCTATCGCAGGAAGCACTCTTATCCATGGCCAACGAGATTTCTAAAGTTATCCTCCCACAGATTGACATTAAATTTGAGCGTATGCAATCAACTTTTGATGCAGCGCTGACGAAAATTGAATCCAACTCTACCAGAATTAACGCATTAGAGGAGAGGGTGGGCGATTCGGAGGATCGCAGTGTTAATTTACAGAATTTAGTAGAGGGACATGTTGCCACTATTAAATCCCTCACAGAAAAAATTGACGACCTCGAGAATCGTCACAGGAGGAACAATCTGAGGTTCATTGGTATTCCGGAAAGTGTGCAGGGTCAGCAACTGATGCACTTTCTGAGTTCGCTTGTTCCTGCCGCGTTGGGGTTGGGGGAGGAGATGATGCCGGCACAAATCGAACGGGCTCATAGACTGGGTCCAGAACGCCCGAGAGCACAACATAATGTTAGACCTGTGATTGCTAAGTTTTTGGACTTCCGAGTCAAAGAAGCAATATTGTCAGCTTATCGTAAAACACAAAACTTCATGGTGGATAGCCATAGAGTTTTAATTTTTCAAGATTTTTCTCAAATGGTGTCGCAGAAACGCAAATCCTTTTCCAATGTCTGTAAACTATTGGTTGATAACAACATACGCTTTGCACTCCTATACCCTGCTAAGTTAAGGATTCTAGACAATGGTCAAGCAATTTATTTCACTGATCCGCAGGAAGCACTGCGTCATGTACGGGGTAGGGAGCGCCCGCGTTCTCCTGATAGACAGGATGTCAATGTCATCAATTAACCAATTAGTTACTATTGTTCTGGTTGTGAGTTCTCATCAGTCCCAGGGTGGTGACCCAATAATATGTCCTCTTAAAGTCTCACTATGAGAATAGAGGGAACAAATAAGTTCTTGGGGGGGGGGTGGCCCCATGGTTTTACCCATTCGGGTGAGCCGGGTGAAGTTAACCCGAGTTCACCTATGTCTTTCTTTGGTTGTAGTTAACATAGAAAATAGGCGGTTGTCACATTGTACTTTTAAAATTGTTAATGGTTTCAGTCATGGTGTAAGGCAGATTAGGTATACTGTAAAGACCAAACTATGGTCTGGTAATGGCTAGTAATAATGTGAATTCAAATGTGTATGGGCAGAGAGTTGTGGACGGCTTTAAAATAATCTCCTGGAATGTGGGGGGTCTCAACTCGGTTATCAAGCGCAAGAAGGTAGCCTCACATCTTAAAAAACTCAAACCAAATATAGTGTTTCTCCAGGAAACACACTGGAGGGATGGTGAAGGGTCGACACTGCGGGATAAGTGGATTGGAGAATGTGTCGCGGCCACATACCAGAATAAGTCCAGGGGGGTAGCGATATTGTTTGGGCATAATTTCCAATATACGAAAGGAGAAGTGATAACGGATCCCGACGGACGGTTTATTATAGCTGATATCGAAGTGCAATCAGTTAAATATACTCTGGTAAATGTGTATGCCCCTAATTCGCTAGCTGGTCATTTTTTCAATGCTTTGTTGCATACCCTGTCAGGAAGAAGTAACGGTTATGTGGTCATGGGGGGAGATTTTAACATGGTGGAAGATTTCTCACGGGATAGGAGCCCCCCAATAGAAATGAGAGATTGTGGTAGCTGGAGAGCACTTCAGTCACTTAAAAATTCGTTACAACTGGTTGACCCCTGGCGAATAATGAACCCCTCGGATAGAATGTTCACGTTTAGTTCGGCTGTTCACAGATCAGTATCCCGTATTGACTATTTTCTGCTGTCAGACTCACTGATTACTCAATGTGCCTCATCGGATATATATGACATAGAGATATCTGACCATGCCCCGATCTCTTTATTTATGCGTTTTGCTCAGCCTGTTACTGTGGGGTATAATTGGCGATTCCCGTGTCATCTCACAAACTCAGAAGAATTTCGGAGATTTCTGACGGGGAAGTGGTTAGAGTACATGGATGATAACATAGCTCACATTGATGATTCCATACTATTTTGGAGAACCTCTAAGGCGGTCCTCCGTGGCCATATCATTGGGTTTGTCAGCAGAAAACGTAAAGACTTGGAAGCCAAGGCTTACTTGCTGAGATCTAGTGTCAGTTCATGTTTTCAAAGGTTTGTTGATGATCCTAGTGATAACTTCTTTAGAGAATATAAGCAGGCAAGAGTGGCGCTAGAAGATTTCCTAACTATGAATGCCCAGCGCTCCTTAGACTTTAGGTCTCAAAAGTATTATAGGTGGGGCAACAAACCGGGGCGGCTTTTGGCTTCCTTGGTGCGATCTAAACGGGCTAGGACTACCATCACCGCAGTTCGCCGGCAAGTGGGCTCCCCGCTGTTACATGATACAAGGTCTATAATTGAAAGCTTTACGGAATACTATAGGGATCTTTACAGTTCCCAACCTTTTGACTCCGCAATGCATGCGCACTTATTAGAAAAAGCCCGTCTGCCACAACTAGACGTGGAGCAGTGGGATTGGCTGAACAGAGATATTACGAATGAGGAACTCATTAGGGCCTTTAAAAAACTCAAGGTTGGTAAGGCCCCTGGCCCAGATGGTCTCCCTTCTGACTATTACAAAATTCTCCAACCTGATGTCATTCCGGTTCTGTTGGATCTTTACAGATCGGTCCATAGGGGTTTACAAAATTTTCCAGATTTTAACGAGGCTAACACGATTCTCATCCCTAAACCGGATAGAGACCCTCAGCTAATTTCCTCCTACAGACCAATAACTCTTTTAAATACTGATTTTAAGTTGTTGGCCTCGGTGATGGCAGATAGACTGCAAGCATTGTTGCCGAATCTTGTTACACCCCACCAGCTGGGGTTTGTTAGGGGTCGTCACTCAGTTAAAGGCATACGATCAGCGGTGGCTGCGGTGATAGCTTCTAATTCCAACACACTATCACATAATGTCTTGCTCAGCCTTGACACAAACAAGGCATTCGACACGGTTTTATGGCCCCATTTGTTTAGAGTTTTGCTAGCGAGAGGGATAGAGGGGGATTTCGTAAATTTAATTAGTGACTTTTACACAGCCCCGTTTACACATCTAATCATAAACGGTATGAGAAGTGACAAAGTATTTATGCACAGAGGCACGAGGCAGGGATGCCCCCTATCTCCGCTTCTTTTTGATTTGGCGATTGACCCCTTGATTAGGACATTACAAGACTGGCAACCGTTCAAGGGAATTAGGGTGGGTTGCAAAGAGATTAAATTATATGCATTCGCTGATGATATCCTAATTTATATCTCCAACCCTAAAGACATCCTTGCCCCTTTGCTGCGTAAGATTAAACTGTTTGGCACCGTGTCTGGCTTTACAGTAAACTTTGAAAAATCTAAAGCCATGTATTTAAAAGCAGACATAACCACTCCGAACTGGGGTAGGAGTTTGCCGGTTACATGGGTGAATAACCACTTTAAATACCTTGGTGTCCTCATTCCAAAAAAATGCGAACAATTGTATCGTCTAAATATAACGGCTAATATTGATCTCATGGAAAAGGAGTTGGGAGGATGGAAGGGTTTACCTCTCTCTGAAAGAGTGATTGGATAAGTAGGATGTGTGCCAGGAAAAAGCTGTGTTCAGAATACCCAGGGATTGTAACATTTGTATGAGAAGAGAGTGGTCAGCAATGTCAAAAGCAGCAGAAAGATCCAGTTTATTTAGAAGAGAGTAATGTCCTTTAGATTTCGCAGTGATTAAGTCATTGACTACCTTGGTCAGTGCAGTTTCTGTGGAGTGTCGGGAACAAAAGCCTGACTGCAGAGGCTCCAGAAGATTGTGTGAGGAGAGAAAGTGAGTGAGGCGAGTGAAGTCTTTCAAGCAGCTTTACAGGGCATGGAGGCTGAGAAACAAGCCAATTATTTGAAGGAGAGTTGAGGTCAGAGTTTAGTTTTTTTCAGAATTGGAGTGATTAGCGCATGCTTGAATAAAGACGGGAAGATCTCAGTAGAGAGAGAGAGAGATTGCACATTGTAGTTAGGTTGATTCCCACTAATAATCTTATTTTGCATCAAGTAATATTGAATGCTATTTCTTATTACACCTTCCAGTAGCTTACCCACTATTGATCTCAGGCTTACAGGTCTATCATAACCCAGCTGTGATCTCATTCCATTTTTACAACGACACCACATCTGCTGTTCCCCAATTCCCTTTTACTGAGCCTTATGAAATAGAATTTATGATGAATCTGATTTCCTTTTTGCATATTTTATTATATTCCTAGTTCGTTCAGATTTAAACTATTTAAATGCATGTTTTTTCTTTTTCATTGCTTACCTTTTTATTTAACCACATTGGTTTCTTGATTCTTTTACATTTGTTTTCCATAGGAAAGAACTTATACATGTATGTTTCCGACAACATTTTAAATATGTTCTTTATCATGTTAAAATTTGCCTTTCTAAAATGTATGCATTCCTCAAGATCATTTTCTCTTCAATTTCCCCTAAATTACAGAGAGGAACAAATGTCAAAACCATGTGACACATCTGAAGTCAGCCAGAGGGAGATTACCTCTAAGACAGGTGCGAGAATTCACTATTGTAAAAAGGCAATGAAAAGTATTGTTTGCTATGATATCAGCTGCTATCTGCTATCCTATGTTACTAAGTATTAGAAATAGTAAGGTAGAAAAATAAAGTAGTAAATAAACAATATACAATGTGGTTTGCAGAAATCCCATTATGAAATTACAATGGTTTAGTTTAGTACAACTATCCTGTCATTTTAATAACCTCAGCAATAGCCAATGAGATAAACTAATTAGTTATTTTTCATTTTAAATCACTTACGAATTTACTACTGAATGCTTTGGTGTGAGGAAAACTTAGTTATGATCCTGGTGGACTTATCTAATTCTAGAAGATTGTTCACATTGATGACAATGGGCCGGATCCAGAACTACATGTGCCGTACGTTTATTCACGGAGCGTATTTTCGTGCACGTAAGTTCGCTACACTCCCCTCGGCACACCCCTTGCACGGACGTATTTTGTCAAGATACGCTTCCCAAACCCTACCTTAACTTTTTCACACGTAACTGCGTACGTCCGCTAACGGACGTATAGACTACATGAACGTACGCCGCTTAGCACGCCCATACTGTACAGTTTACATACAAACCTCCACCTACTTCATGTAAATCGAACGTATTGTTTTCTCACGTAAAATTGGCATGCCCACACGTACGAATTTATGCAACTAATAGGTGGATGGCCAATACGCTCAGAGATACGTTACGTAGCATATCATCTGTTGTGCGCATGCACAGTACATACAAAATGGCGATTTTACGTGTCCGCCAGGCGTAATTTCGCTTAGAAGCGTTGTTCTGGCTCTGGGCCATTGATTGTTACTTATAGTTTGTATCAAGGGCATAATCAGGGAAAGTGAAATTGCTGGTGAGTAATGGGATTGGGGATGGACAATAAAAATGAACAATGTAATAAACCAAAAAAAAAAAAAAAAAAAGAAGACTGAGTAATGGGTACCTCATATTGTAATTTAAGCAAAATTGTAATTATTTTATTTTGCTATAATAATGACACATAGACCAGATAATGCTATTGTTATATGGACAAAAACAGATTAAGGAGTCAGGATATAGAATCAGAAAAGCATGCGGGAGTCTGTAATAACATGAGACAGAGGGGAGAGCACACCCCCTGTCACTCCCCTCTGTCGTGCGGGCTCTGTCCCTAGCGTAACATCTGGAGGACGCATGCGCCCTCCAGTGAAGGCAGGTCACTTACGCACAATGCGTGCGTAAGTGACCTGCGTTATTAAATCTGAATCCGGTCCCTAGAGACTAAACCAAAATAGACTGGTACAAAGAATTACTCATGGAAAGGAAATTCCTATTTTTCATTTAAGCCTTTGGGGGTCAGGGAGTCCTTTAGAAAGATGTAAGATGTTTCCTTTTGTAATAATTTTTGAACTATGTCTCCCCGTCGATAATCATTGATTAATTTCCACAAACCAAAGATTTTTAAATCTTTATAGGAGCTATTGTGACATTGAAGAAAGTGACAAACTACGCTGGTCAGTGTTTTAAATTTGTCTTTGTCAATCTGGGTGTTTCGGATATTGCCCAGATGTTCAGCAAAGCGTGTTTTAAATGCACATTTCGTCTGGCCAATATATATCATCTCGCAGGGACAGGTAATGCAGTACACTACTGCTGTAGTATTACAATTAATATGACCCTTAATGGAATGAGGGTGGCCAAATTTGTCAGTAAATGACTTAGTAGGTGACATGTACTTGCAAAATTTGTAGCATCCACATGGATAAGAACCCTTAGCAGGGGGAGTTTTATTTCTTTTTGTGTTGAAGTGACTGTACTATGTGGTCTTTAATGTTCTGGGCATGCCACCAACTGGTTTGAATTTTAGGGCCACAAGCTGGTTTCAAGTCCTCATCTGATTGTAGGATTGGCAAGTATTTAGTCATAATCTGATTAATGTCTTGCCATTGATTACAATATCCTCCAATATATCGTATCACTTCAGTTTTTTGTTGACATGGTTGTTGATACAGTAGATCATGTCTGTCAATTTGTAAGGCAGCATTGTAAGATCTTTTAATAAGATGCTTGCTATATCCACGTTGAAACAGGCATATACGTAATTCTGATGCTCTAAACTTAAAATCTTCCATAGAGGAACAATTTCTACGTGTGCGGAGGAACTCGCCTTTCGGTATGTTCCTTACTGTTGAGGGAAAGTGAGAACTTGTACAGTGGAGAATACTGTTGGTCGAGGTAGGCTTGCGAAACATGTCTGTCGCAAGAGATCCATCAGCAGTCCGTTTAATTATAATGTCAAGAAAGTTCACATTTTCATATTGAATATCAGAGGTTAACTTAATACTGAAGGAATTGCAATTAAACTCTTCAACGACATCACAAAGTAATTGCCAAATCAGGAAGATGTCGTCAATATACCTTACCCAGAGGACGACGTGGGATTTGAATAACTCCATTTGGTAAATGGTCGTGTGCTCCCACCAACCTAAAAATAGGTTAGCATACGTGGGAGCACACGCCGTACCCATCGCCGTCCCCTCTGTCTGAAGGTAGAATGAACCTCCAAAAGTAAAGTAGTTACAGTTCAAAACAAAACGAAGAAGGTCCTTTACAAAAAGGTCCATATCAGTGATTAAGTCAGTTTCAAGAAAGTGTTTCACAGACTGCAAACCCAACTCATGGCTAATACTTGTATACAGCGATTATAGGTAAAAGGTAGCTACTCTTGGTGTTTCCATCCATAGGTAGTTACGTTCAGATTGAGAGATCACACCATTATTCTGGGCTGTAGAGATCAGTTTATGGTACTCAAATAAGAATGTTTCTGTGGGGTCAAATATGACATGTCTGTAACAGATTTTGTTGTGTAATTGGCACTCTGCCTCCTCCACATACATGTTTTTGGGCCAAATTACTATGTTTCCCCTTTTGTCAGAAGGTAGGATTTCTGTTTCCCATGATTGAAGTTCTTTGAGGGCTCTAGACTCACTCCTCGATAGGTTGTTTGGAATCCTAATGCCTTATGATTTGAGAAACAGTGAGTCTAGATCTTCTGACACCTTTTTAATGGAAAACTTTACTGGGGGACAGATTGAAAAGTCTGGACAGAATTTGGACTTCTTTTTAAGAGTAGAATGTGAGGAGACTATAACAGACTCTTGTTCCAATTCTGTTAGTTCTTGAAGAGCGATTTACACTTCTACCGAGTTAAATGTATCAAGTGGACTTAGAGTCGCAGTAGCAACATAATCTGTTTTGTTCTTAAAGAATTTATGGAGTAAAAGTTTCCTAGTATACAAAAAAAGGTCTCTCACATTATACTCTGTCCATGTTAGTGGAGGGTGAAAATGAGAGTCCCTTACTAAGGACATTAGTCTGGTCCGTGGACAGTTCTTTATCAGATAAATTAATGATATGCATGGTATTAGTATCTATGTTTACGATTTCTTGTTGCATGTTGTTTTGAGTATGCCTGTCGTGTGATCTCCCTCTTTGTATTTGGCCCCTTCTGACTTTTTTCTGTTTCGTTATTTGTTGGTTCATGACTCTAAATAATGTTTTTTAGAGGATGCAGAACGTGTCTTAGTTCCTTTGTCACTGATGTCACTATCAGAGGTTTCTAATTCTGACGCTGAGAAGGTAACCACTTGCTTCCTGATAGACTGCCTATTTGATTTCCATGTGAAAATTCTTTTTTTAATATAGTCTGTTTGGTCATGGTGAAACTTATACATTTTTCTATTTTTAATTTCTTGTTCTATGTCATGTAACTTCTTTTTATACTTTTCAAATTGGTCAATAAAAGCTGTATTGTTTTAAAATGAATTGGAACAAGAATCCGATATAGCCTCCTCACATTCTACTCTTAAAAGGAAGTCCAAATTCTGTCCAGACTTTTCAATCTTTCCCCCATTAAAGTTTTACATGACAAGGTGTCAGAGGACCTAGACTCACTGTTTCTCAAATCAAGGGGCATTAGGATTCCCAACAACCTATCGAGGAGTGAGTATAGAGACCTCAAAGAGCTTCAATCATGGGAAACAGAAATCAAACCTTCTGACAAAGGGGGAAACATAGTAATTTGGCCCAGAAACATGTATGTGGAGGAGGCAGAGCACCAATTACACAACGAAATCTGTTACAGACATGACATATTTGACCCCACAGAAACATTCTTATTTGAGTACCATAAACTGATCTCTACAACTGTTACAGCTGCCAATGTATAGCCACAGCAAGCAGCTCTTACCTTGTCCTCTCTCCCTGCTCTATGCATGCTGCTCACTTCCTGGCTGACAGCTTCCTTGGTTTCAGCATTCTTAGCAATCTGCTCTCTTTGTGCACGCGCCCTCTAGTGGCTGGCCTTTATATCTTCTGTCCTTTGCTCTCCTCCTATGGCAGACCTTCCCACCTTATTTAAACCCTCTAGGTCATTTCCTAGGCGCCGGTTATAGAATCAGTTCTCTGTCACTATAGCCTGCTCTTTTGTTTGTATGCCAAGTGCCTTGTGCCTTGTGAACCTGACTGTCCCAGCCTTGCCTTGCCTTATCCTGCCCTGGTTAACCCTTTGTGGTCAGCTCCTCCCTTTCTCCCTCCTTGCTGTTTAAATCCCTCATATTTGCTCCCTGACCTCTCCTGTGTGTATGTGTTTGTGAACCCCTTCGGGGGGGACCTCTGGGTGTTTGTATTGTGTGGCAGCCCTAGTTTGTCTTGTTCTGTTTTTGTTTAGTCCTGTGTTCCTCTTTAGTCCGCAGTCAGCGTGTTTTACGTCTCTGTGTTGTTAGTTCCTGGTAACTATCTAGTTACCAGTACTGCTCCCGCTTCCAGTGTTTTTTCCTAGTCTCCTGTGGTTCACTGTGTGGTGTCTTTTCTTTCCTTCCACGGGTTCAAGTTCAACAGAGTCTGTCAGCGCCGCCGAAGGGAAAGTCCATCCACCAAC
>WWET01004124.1:97412-107416 GCA_011038615.1 Limnodynastes dumerilii
ATTCCACTATTATGGAAGAAAAACGGTCACAGAAGAAATCTGGGTGAGTCAGTCAGTTAGTAGTCTTTAGTATCTTCTCTCTTTCTAGTATTTTGCTTCTCTTAGACATATTTAATTACTATTCCAGATCAGAAACCAGTAAGGATAGGATGTCTTCCTCATCCAGAGACAAACAAAAGAAATTAAAATTATCTGTATGCGTGTTATGCAAAACATCATTACCAGAAGATACTGAAGGATCTACATGTACTCAGTGTATCTTAAAGCAACAGCATGTGCCTATGGCCCAAGTGGCGGATATAGTTAATTTGATCAAATCTACCTTAACTGAAAATTTTGTCACTAAAGATGACTTAATGCAAGCCCTTTCACTCAGTAGTAGAGGAAGGAATGTATCTGCCAGGAGATATATCCGAGGTGGAATCAGCAGCCTCTAGAGAGGAAGATTCGATGAGTCCGGTTTTAGTTGAGAATTTATTAAAACTAATAGATAAAACTCTCAATATTCAAGAAGCAAAAGAGGATATCCAACTTAATTAATTTTTAAGGAGCACAAAAAGAAAGCCAGAGTATTTCCAGTGTCTCAGGCTATTAAAGACCTCATAGCGGAGGAATGGAAGCATCCTGATAAGAAGGTATTGTCCCGCAAAACAGCCAAGATATACCCTTTTGCTACTGAAGATACAAGTAGATGGGAGGATACACCTAGAATAGATGCAGCAATCTCTAGGGTTTCAAAGAAAACAATGTTACCTTTAGAAGACGCCAATGCATGTAAGGACGCAATGGACCGCAGGATGGAGGTCTCACTAAAGAAACAATATACAACTTTGGGATCAGCTTTAAGACCAGCAATTTCTACAGCTGTTACTTCCAGAGTTCTACGTGTTTGGGGAAATGAGTTAAAAAAAAAAAGGTCTTGCAGATGGTGTTAAAAGAAGCGAACTATCCAAGATAGGCCAGGATATGCAGCTGGCCACAGAATTTATCTGCGAAGCCTCTATGGACTCAATTAAACTGGCATCTAGAGCCATGGCCACAGCAGTTTCCACCAGAAAGGCGCTTTGGTTAAAACCATGGGCTGCAGATGCCCAATCTAAATCCAGACTTTTAGCCTTACCTTTTTCAGGAGATTATCTATTCGGCACCAAGTTGGACAAGATTATTTCCAAAATTTCTGGAGGCAAATCAGCCTGGTTACCTCAAGAAAAGCAGGTGAAAAGGCCTTATCTTTCAAGAGGATACAGACCATCACAATTGGACAACAGGGATGCCAGACTTTATAAACCTGGTAGAGCTTACTTAAGAAAATTCCAGCCAGGAATGACCAGGCAGAATTTTCGGTCCTACAGGGGAAGAGAAACCAAGTTTTTTCGTCCCCCCATGCAATGACGCCAGGATGTCAAGTTCCCTTCCACAACTGGCGTTGGGAGGAAGATTAAGGAACCCTGTGAGCCAGTGGAACTAGGTAATCACAGACGAGTGGGTGTTGAAGATCGTCACTCAAGGGTATGCTCTAGAGTTCAAGCATTTTCCACCTCCCGATTTAATCATTCGTTCTCCCCTTCCTCGAGGTCAGGAGGAAAAACAGGCGCTCAAGGACAACATCGACTACCTTCTCAGCCAAGAGGTAATATCTCAAGTTCCTTTTTGCCAAAGGGGGAAGGGATGTTATTCCAAGATTTTTGTAGTAAGAAAACATTCTGGAGGTTTCAGACTTATTTTAGATTTGAGAAGGTTGAACAAGTTTTTGAATATACGTTATTTCAAAATGGAATCTATCAGATCTGTTGTGTTAGGTCTTCACAGGGGTATGTATCTTACCTCCATAGACTTGAAGGACGCCTATCTTCTTGTCCCAATTCGGTCTCACCATCAAAGGTATTTAAGATTTTTTATTTTTCAAACTCATTATCAGTTCAAAGCTTTACCATTTGGTCTGTCTACGTCTCCAAGGACTTTTACAAAAGTTTTGATCCCTGTTGTAGCCATTCTCCGATCAGAAGGAATCCTCATTTGGCCATACTTGGACGACATCCTAGTGGCAGCAGATACTCCAGAGATATCGGTAAGACACACAGCCAGAGTTGTTCAGGTGTTACAACACTTTGGGTGGATTCTGAACTTGGAAAAATCTCACCTAACGCCCTCTCAAAGACTCAAATACTTAGGTATGATTTTGGACACTGTACAAGAAAAAGTTTTTTTGCCCCCAGAAAAAGTCCATCTTCTCAGAAACAGGGTGTTACAAACCAGGATGCAACCCTGGGTGTCAGTGGGGGACTGCATGGAATTATTAGGTTTTATGTCTTCCACCATAGAAGCTGTGCCTTGGGCCAAGCTACATATGAGGGCCATACAGTCAGAGTTCCTAGATCAATGGAACAGAGATCCAGAAGTGAAGGATCAGTTAATTTCTCTATCTCCTGCAGTAAGACAGGAGTTATTATGGTGGACAAACATAAAAAATTTGGAGAGTGGAAGGAAATTCAGACATCAAAATCCTATAGTTATTACCACCGATGCAAGCACCAGGGGATGGGGTGCAATATGACAATCTCATATAGCGAAAGGAACCTGGAACGATCAAATGTGTCTAAGTCATTCCAACTTAAGAGAATTAAGGGCTGTGAAGGAAGCATGTTTAACATTTCAACCCTTTATTTCCTGTGGGCGGAAAAGGAATTGACCGACTTTTCAGCAGTATACATAGCCGGCAGTATCAACACCATAGCAGACAGTTTAAGTTGTCAGGATGTGCTACCAGGAGAGTGGGAGCTCAACCAGGACACTTTCACCATGATAGCGGCCAGGTGGGGATGGCCGGATGTAGACATTATGGCAACAACAAACAACAGAAAGGTGACACGAATCTATTCAAGATTTCGGGAGAAAGAGTCCGAAGCAGTAGACGCCCTGTCAGTAGACTGGCACTTTCGCCTAGGGTATGTGTTTCCTCCTGTGCCCATGATCCAGAGAGTCCTGAACAAAATCATAGCCAGCCAAGTACCATGTATTGCAATTCTACCATTTTGGCCAAGGAAACCCTGGTTTCCACAAGTTCTGAACTTAGCCATAAGGGGTCCATGGCATCTGCAACCCTTTCCAGGGATTCTCATCCAGGGACCAGTAAATCATCTGACTCCGGAAGATTTAAAGTTGACGGCATGGCTGCTGAAGTCATCAGTCTCCAGAAACAAGGATTTTCTTCAAAGGTAATTCAAACACTTATTAAGGCTAGACAACCGGTTACATCTAAAATATACCACAGAGTGTGGAACATTTATCAAACTTGGTGTGCAGATAACAATTATCTTCCTATACCAGCTTCTAATGAGAAGGTTCTGCAATTTCTTCAAGATGGTCTCGATAAGGAATTGGCAGTTAGTACCATCAAGGTACACATATCAGCACTTAGTGCAGTATTAGATTTAGATTTAGCCAGTGATAGATATATCAGACAATTCATTCAAGCAATGATGAGACTCAAACCGTTAAGAAAACAACATATTCCAAAGTGGGACCTTAATTTAGTTCTTAATGCCTTAACGAAACATCCTTTTGAGCCTATGGAAGACATATCAGTCAAGTTCTTATCCTGGAAGACTGCTTTTTTAGTAGCTATTACATCTGCATGTAGAGTTTCAGAGATTCAAGCATTCTGTGCCAACGAACCATATACATCTTTTCACCTTAACAGAGTGGTTCTAAGAACTAATCCAGATTTTCTACCTAAAATAGTATCTAAACTGCATCTTAATCAAGAAGTAATACTGCCTTCATTATGTGCCAATCCTATGGCAGAAAAGGAAAAGAGGTTCAGAGAGGCATTAAGGATTTACATAGATTGGACTAGTCAGGTTAGGAAAGTAGACAGACTTTTTGTTGTGCCAGAAGGAAAGAATAAGGGTCTGCCAGCAGCAAAATCCACTATAGCCAGATGGATTAAATCCTGTATCCAATTAGAATATTCTTCCAGGGGTGTAGACATTCCGGAGGGAATTAAGGCCCACTCTACTAGGGCTATGGCAACATCCTGGGCACAAAAGGAATCAGCATCTCATAAAGAGCTCTGTAATGCAGTGGGATGGTCTTCTATCCATACGTTTACCAAGCACTATAAAATTAACTTATTGGTCTCTGTGGAGGCAAAGTTTGGTAGAAAAGTTCTTAGTGTAGTAGTATAATTTCCCATCCCTTAATTTCAGCTTGGGTATATCCCAAGGTCTATGCTGCCATCAGGTGAAAAGGAAAAGGTACAATTATACCTAGAGGAACTAAACATGTATAGCTTGGAGCAGAGAAGGGAGAGGGGGGACATGATAGCAGCCTTCAAATACATCAAGGGTTGTGACCAGCTAGAGGAGGGTACCATTTTTCAAAAGAAAAGGTGTAATAGAACACGAGGGCATGGATACAAACTGGAGGGTGGTAGATTCAAAGGAAATGTGCGGAAAAATTACTTCACTGAAAGGGTGATAGATAAATGGAATATTCTCCCATCTGAGGTGGTTGAGGCCAATACAGTAGAACAATTTAAACATGCTTGGGATAAATATAAGGGTATCCTAAATTGAAACCCAAATTGAGGGTAAATAGGGTCTAGGGTCAGTATAGTTTTCAATAAACAAATGGGCAGACTAGATGGGCCATGTGGCTCTTATCTGCCGTCACTTTCTATGTTTCTATGTTTCTATGTATACCTGATAATTTAATTTCCTTGAGTCCTGATGGCAGCATAGCTAGATACCCGCCTTTTAAGTATTTACAGTTTAGGATGTATTTTTTTTTGTATGTTTTAACTATGCTTTATTATAGCTGGAACAAGTGAGAAGACACCACATAGTGGAGGAGGGGCCTATTTATGCAGAAGGGGGTGTCTTTCTTCTTACCTGTATTGGCTCCCGCCCAGAGGGTATTACCCAAGGTCTATGCTGCCATCAGGACTCAAGGAAATTAAATTATCAGGTATAATTGTACCTTTTTTAGAATATTGCAGACAATTCCAGCACAACCCCTAGCCCTTTATAAAAAATAGAGTTGGCAAGGAAAAAAAGGATTTAAAAAAAAAAAAGAAATATCAGAAAAGGAAGGAAAAGAGAAGATCCCTTAAGAATTATATTCCCACTAGCTGTATAGAGCCTAATGATCATTTAAATTCTAAAATTGAAAAAAATGTTGTTAATGCTGTGGAAAATAAAATTTACAATCTTAGCAATCAAATTTTATCTGAATATTAAATTTCTGTCCTGAAAAAAGGCATGAAATTTGTTCTCACAAAGGGAGCTAATCCATTTGAGGTGTTCATAGATTTACATAAATATATAAGAAATGGATCACTGAAAAAACTTTTTGCATTAGAAGAAGAAAAATCAGGGGATATAGATATATATAAAAGCAAGGAAAATATATGCACTTTTAGAAAACCCTCTTCTTTCTATCCTAAGCGAGTGAAGGGCCATTGTATAGAGACTTTTCAGCAATTGGTTTGGGAATATATTTCAAAAGTGTGAAGAGGCGCCGGCATCAGTGATCGGCTTCCTCCGCCACCGCTTCCTCTTTAGGCATCCTGCATTGCTAGGCAGCGTTCCTTCGGCCGTCAGTGCTTCTGATCATCTTGCTGGATGTCCCTCTCAGTGGGCTGGTCCAGTCCTGTACTTCTGATCGGCACTGGCTTCCTATTTCCTACCGCTCTGTCCTTCCCATAACGTGTACTGTCATTGATAGATTATGCCTCCTTGGATTTCTCCAGTGTTCAGTGTTCCTGGTGGTTGTCTCCCTCGTTTCCTGGTTGGCCTCCTGAGTCTCCTTCCCTGTCTGTAGTTTTCCCCATCTTGCCTCTGTCTGTGTTATCTGTATATTGTTGCTAGTGCCATCTCTGTTTATAGCATTGTGGCATAAGGCTGGATCCAGACTTAGTTAAGTGCTTGAACTTAGTTACTCCTGGGCTAAACTATGTTGATTTCAGGGGAGTCAAGTTAATTGTATTCTTTGCATGCAGGGATATATCTTTGAATATTTCTTTGATTTGCTTACTGCACACAGATACTGACCAGCTTTACTATCACACTGTTATTTAGACTTGGGATAGGAAACATCACCTCTCAACTCTAATACTGTTTGCAACAGATGAAATATGACTCCCCTGCAATCAACATGGTTTAGCCCGGGAGTAACTAAGTTCAAGCACTTAACTAGGTCTGGATCCAGCCCATAGTGCTATTCCATCTGCACATTTAGATTGTTGCTAGTGCCATTCCTGTTTATAGCATTGTTGCACATAGTGCTACTTTATCTGCACACTCATATTGTTGCTAGTGTTATTCATAGCATTGTGGCCCATAGTGCTACTCCATATGTACATTCATATTGTTGCTTGTGTTATTTATAGCATTGTGGCACATAGTGCTGTTACACGCCAAAGAACGGCATACTCACTGCCAGGTCCCCCGCTTGCCAGCGCCATCTTTCGTCCCCAGCGTCCTACTTCCACGTGACGGCATGCAAATTAGCCATGAGGAGAGCGCCATCTGCCCGTAGGACAGACGCACGCTCTCCTGTTTACAGCTGTTGCCAGACAATGGCCAATCATAGTCAGGAAGGCTGCTGGCCAATCAGGGCACAGCAGCCTATTTATAAGCCCAGACAGCCTTTCATTCCACGCCAGTTATAGTTCCTGTTTACAGCCTGTGCCTGCTTCTTTACTCTCTCTTGCCTTGTGCTTTTCTATTGATTCTTGAGTGTCCCATTGTTCTTCCTGCCCAGTACCTCGCTGCCTTGCCCTCCGCTTTTTGGCTGTGTGTATGATTGCCCTAGTGAGTCCAGTTTGTCCTGTTAGTCCGGCACTCCCCACCAGTCTTCAGTCATTGTTTAGTGTTTTCTGTTGTTCATTACAGGCCAGGCTCTGCTGGCCTGTCTCTTCCCTTTTCTCCCATCTGTACCTCTGTCTGCGGATAAACCGGCAGTGCTAGACTATCCTCACCTAGTGAAGAACACGGTCCTCGGTCGGCTTCACCTGCAACGCTCCCAAGATCGTCCAGGTCGTGTTACCTGCACTGTGTGGAACCACCTGCAGTACCTCCGGACCCAATTTAGCTCTCCGGTACCTGCTCCTACTCCCCCCTGACTACCGGTATCGTAACAGTATAACCGGCCAGTGCCAGTGAGCCTTCATGGAACCTAACACTGCGGAAGCAATCAACATCCTGATTGCTCAAGTCTCCCGTCTGAACCAGGTGGTCGAGACCATGTCCTCCCAGATGAAATCACAGGAACAGGTGATCTCCAGCCTCAGGACGGCACAACCTCCAGCGTCTCCCAACCCAATGGTTGCACCTACAGACATTAAAGCACCCTTACCGGATCGCTTCTCTTGAGACTGGGGCAAGTTTCAACAATTCAAAAATGCATGCTTGCTCTACTTTCAACTTCATCCCAACTCTTCTGAAACGGAACAATAGAGAGTTGGCCTCATCATCTCCCTGCTTCAGGGGGACCCACAGGCGTGGGCCTTCATTCTCTCCCAACCGCCAATAGGTGGATTCATTTTTTTTAAAGCCCTGGGACTGTTATATGATGACCCTGACCGTGTTTCCACTGCCTAGGCCAAGATTCCGTCCTTCCGCCAGGGACAATGGTCAGCAGAAGTCTATAGTGCTGAATTCCATCGCTGGGCAGCAGATTGTCAATAGAATGATCCTGCTTTACGAAGCCAATTCAAAATTCTGGCAGACCACATCAAGGATGCCCTTATCCAGTTCCCTTCTACTGAGACCTTGGAAGACATCATGCTTCTGGCCATCAAAATTGACTTGCGCTTCAGGGAACGGTGGATGGAGAAAGACGCCCCTCCGTGTTTTCCTTCTGTCCCCACATCCCAAGGGGCATCGTCTGAAGAAGAGCCAATGCAGATAGGGTCTTTTCGTCTGTCCCGACAAGAGAAGATCTATCGTCACACCTTAGGTCTCTGCCTGTACTGTGGAGGTTCAGGCCATCGGGCTGACTGTTGTCCTAAGAAACTGCCACCGGTGGGAAATGCCTAAACCAGATGGGTATGGAATAGGTCCATCTGGGTATCCATTTATTCTCTTCCAAAAACTCCTTCCTAGTACCCGCTCAATTGGAAGTCAGTACCCGGTCGCAAGTTCTTAAAGCCTTTGTAGATAGTGGAGTGGCAGGGAACTTCATCAACTTCAAATTAGCCCAGTCCCTGGGTATCAAAGACAGGCAGTTGGACCATCCAATCTCCGCTTGTGGTATTGACGGGAACCCCCTAGCTGGTGGGGCAATCCAGAAGATATTAGAGCCAGTCCGGCTGACTACTGGGGCATGCCATTTCGGAGTGGATAGAAATTGTCCTCATTAATTGCCCTTTGGCACAGTTGATACTGGGTCATCCTTGGCTCCAACGACACAACCCAGGAATTGATTGGTTACAAGGAGAAATCCTACGTTGGGGTGAAGATTGTAGCTCCTCTTGTCTCACAAGGCCCATTTGCAGCATCCAGACGCTGGGCCATCATCTTCCTCCTCAGTATGCCTCCTTCCAGGACGTTTATTCTAAACAGTCTGCTAATGTTCTGCCCCCTCATAGACCATATGACTGCGCAATTGAACTGGTACCAGGGGCACAACTGCCCAAGGGAAGGCTATTTTCCCTGTCACATCCAGAATCTCAAGCCATGGATGAATACATCAGGGAAAATTTAACCAAAGGCTTCATTAGGCCGGATTCTTTTTCGTCTCCAAAAAGGAAGGTTCATTAAGACCCTGCATCGATTACAGGGGTCTAAATAGCGTGAAAGTACACAACACGTATCCATTACCTCTCATCACCAATTTATTCGATCAGCTTAAGGATGCGGTGGTGTACACCAAGATCAATCTCCGTGGAGCCTACAATCTGGTGCGCATTAGAGAGGGCGATGAATGGAAAACGGCATTCAATACTCAATCTGGTCATTATGAGTATCTTGTAAAGCCATTTGGGCTATGCAATGCCCCTGCTGTGTTTCAGGACTTAATCAATGATACCCTCCGGGAATTCCTAGGAAGATTTGTCATGGTGTATCTGGACGACATTCTGGTTTATCCATCTTCTCTAGAGTCCCATCGGGATCACGTCAGCCAAGTCTTAACCAAATTCCACGAAAGCCACCTTAACGCCAATTTGTAGAAATGCGACTTTGAAGTCACTCAAGTAACTTTCCTGGGGGTTCTCCATGGATCCTGAAAAGGTAAAAGCAATCCTGGAATGGGTTCAGCCAACTAATCTCAGGGCCATACAGAGATTCCAAGGATTCGCAAACTATTATCGTCGCTTTGTCTGCAAATTCTCTTTACTTATCACCCCCATTACGGCCTTAACTCATAAAGGCGCTAACCCAACCAATTTGCCACCTAAAGCAGTAGAAGCATTCAAAAACCTTAAGCAAGCATTTGCTTCAGCTCCAGTCCTAAGACATCCGAATCCGGAAATTCCATTCATGGTTGAGGTGGACGCCTCTGATATAGGAGCAGGGGCGGTGCTGTCTCAAAAGAATCCTATCAACCAAGAATTTCACCCATGTGCCTTTATTTCACAAAAAATTTGTGCTGAACGAAATTATGACGTAGGTAACCATGAGTTGTTAGCCATTAAACTGGCTCTAAAGGAATGGAGACACTGGCTGGAGGGAGCCAAACATGAAATGACTGTGTTAACTGACCACAAAAATTTGCCCTTTTATTGAGTCTGCCAAGAGACTAAGGGCCTGATTCAGAGATTGAAAATAAGAACTTAAAGTTACACCTGGGCTAAACCATGTTGATTTCAGGGGAGTCAAATTTCATTTGTTGCAACAGTATTATAGTTAAAAGGTGGTGTTTCCCCGCTGTTATTGAGTCAGAGACTAAGGGCCTGATTCAGAGATTGAAAATAAGAACTTAAAGTTACACCTGGGCTAAACCATGTTGATTTCAGGGGAGTCAAATTTCATTTGTTGCAACAGTATTATATTATAGTT
>WWET01004124.1:107863-117918 GCA_011038615.1 Limnodynastes dumerilii
ATACTACTGCCAGTTGGTGATCAGGCAACTGCAGATGTATGAACAAATAAATATATTTAGAGAAACCCCAATAGATGATAAATATATAGAGGATAGATAAATACAGCACCCTTTTCCTTTTTAGTTGTGCAGGTGTAATTAAAAGCTGCTATTGTACTTTTCCTGATTGTATTCGTGTGGTAAATGATACTATTGTATTGAAGATAAACACAAGATGTTGTGATGTACATATACAGAGTCCCAAATTGAAGACACAGTGGTAAAGGTGATGCTAGCAACTTTTAATTATTGTCCCAGTTAGATGTAATTAACGCTGCCGATATAGCAGCGCTAGGATCAATTTCCTCCCCACAATAGTATTGTCCACAGCCTGGTAAAATTGTATCCAGTGCAGATGCTAAGTCTGCTGACAGAGACAGGAAAAGTTACCTCATTCTCTGCCCGTATATCGGTAAACTCAGCTGTTGATTTGATACGGGTCCTCCCGACGGCCTCGTGGGTAGATTCCCAATACCGATGTTATTGCAGTCCACGGCTCCAGCCGGGTGAGGGGCTGTCTGGATAGACTCGGGGGCGGGGGAATTCAACCCCGTCCTCTGTATTGTCGTGTGCAGGGAAAGCCTTACAATCTCAGGCTGGGTGAAGATGATATATAAGGTTGAAAGTCCAAACAGGGTTTTCTAACCACAATGCGCAATACAGTAATAGAGAAAGATTCTGGATGCTGTATAGCCAATGAAGCAGGTACAACTTTAAACAACGGCCTTGACGCGTTTCTTCATCCCTTAGGATGATTTCTTCAGAAGGTGAGGAGTTCCATATTGGGAGGGGGTTCTTATAAGCAAGTATAATTAAACCATCTGTGGTGTTAACCCCTTCCTTACTTATATAGGTTTGCCACATAATAAAACACAAATATTTCTCTGGGATGTCACTTTCCTTTTTGCTATACATTCAAAATGCACAGCTACTGATAATTACAGAAATTGACATAAATTCTTTTGCATATATTGCAAGAATAAAACATAAAAATAACAAATTTAAATTCAACAATACAAAAACAAAAAATAATGATAATAATAAAATAAAATAAAATAAAAAAATAAAAAAATTAAAAAAATTTAATGAAGAACAGATGATATATGACGATAAAGATATTGGAAACTGGAAAGATATACTACTTAAGAGATCTCATGTAGTCCATAAGATGACATTATAAAAATATTGGTAGCAATTTATTAGATCCTTGCCATGATAGTATAAATAATTAACCACAGGCTGATATAATCATGCTAACTGACTAAGTACAAAAATAAAAGACTTTTTAGAAAGATTATTTCTTTTCCATTAACTAGTAAATTGGAGAAGAACCAGATTAATGATATATATATCAAAGATATTCCCTTGGGTTTACAAAGAAAATAGCAGCAGAACACTTAAAAGCATTAAAATTGATTTAATTCAATACTTTCGTTTAGTCCAGAGGGAGTCATTGTGTTCAATTGGAAGATCCAAAATGCTTCCCTCTGGGCCAACCTAGTGAATTGATTACCTCCTCTGGCAGTCTTATGGGCTAGTTCTATGCCCTTAATAGAAAGTGCTTCCACTCTACCCCCGTGTAAGTCATTTACATGACGGGAGACAGAGTGTAGTCTATTATTTTTCGTCACATTACGACGATGTTCTGCGAATCTTATGTGAAGCTGCCTCGTGGTCCTACCAATATACTGCATGCCGCATTGGCATACAATTTGGTAGACCACGAAGCAGCTTCTACAATTAATAAAATCCTTAATAGGGAACGTTGTTTGCCCATCTGAGGAAGAAAAATTGGTCACCTTATGGTGGCCAAATTTGCACATCCCACATCTATTTTGGGCGCAACGGAAGAAGCCCTTGGGTTTTTCTCCCAGCCATGTGGAAATTGTTGTTGTGCCTGAGGGTTTAAGGAAACTGTGTACCAATATATCTCTCAGGCTTTTAGCCTTTCTAAAGACAATTCGTGGTTTATTTTGCGGGAGGAATGGTTTCAAAATACTATCCAAACTTAGAATATCTCTACAGTTCCTATTAATAATCCTCTTAATACCATCTGCATAGGAGGAAAATTGGTAATGAAACAAAGTTCATCTTCAGCGAAACTATTGTAATTTTTACTCTTGGTATCCTTTGTGGTTCTGATTAAGCTGTTTCTATCGCGACTTTCTGCTTCTAGACAGGCTTGTTGAATGATCTCCATCGGATATCCCTGGGATATAAAGCTCTGTGTCAACTTCTCACTCTGTGTCCGATAAGACTCTAGAGTTGAGCAGTTGCGCCGCATTCTAATAAATTGGCTCTTGGGGATCCCCTTCAGCCAACTCTTGTTATGGCAGCTTTTAAAGTTCAAAAAATGGTTGTTATCTACCTCCTTCTGATAAGTGCTCATGTGCAGCAGATCCCCAGAGACACCCACCTTAATGTCCAAAAAATTAATGGTGCAGTTACTAAATTGATGAGTGAATTTTAAATTGAAACGATTGTTATTCAAAAAAGTGACAAACTTAGTGATAGAGTCCCCATCACCATCCCAAACAAAGAAAAGATCGTCAATGTAACGTCCGAAAAAGACCAGGTTCGCTCAGATTCAACATCACCTGTCGCCCTGGATCACTCAACAAGAGAGCCGACGCGCTTTTTGCCAGAACATCCATCTTCTGCACCTCCACTACCCATCATTCCCAAATCCATTATCATTGCTGTAATCTCTCAAGATTTGCATTCTAAAATTCTACGTACTCAAGGGGAGGCTTCCCCACAAAACCTCCTGATCGCCTCTTTGTTCCACAGAAACTTCGAAGATCAGTACTTATTGAGACCCACTCAAAGAAATCTTCCAGGCATCCTGGGGTCCAAAAGACTTGTGATCTTCTCTCTCGTACTGTTTGGTTGCCTACCATGTCTAAAGATGTGGAAGAGTTTATCGGTTCTTGTTCAGTATGTGCCTGCAGTAAAATTCCACAAACTTCTCCGATCCACTCCACCCACTACCAATACCCAGGCGTCCCTGGACACACCTCTCCTTGGACTTTATTACCGATCTCCCTATCTCCAGAGATAATTCCACTATCTGGGTGGTGGTGGACCGTTTTAGTAAAATGGCTCATCTCATACCCCTCCAGGGTCTTCCGGGGGCCAAGACCTTGTCACAACTGTTCATCAAAAACATCATCAGACTCCATGGTCTACCCTCAGATATAGTCTCAGACAGAGGTCCTCAATTCGTGGCCCATCTCTGGAGGGCGTTCTGTGCTCAACTCCAAATCAATATTAGCCTTTCCTCTGGATACCACTAACAAACCAACGACCAAACTGAACGGGTCAACCAGATTCTGGAACTTCAATTTCTCAGATGTTATGCCTCCAAATTTCAGGATAACTGGTCCGAAAATTTATCATGGGCAGAGTTCACCTACAACAACGCTGCACATTCTGCCACTAAAGTGTCCCCATTCTTTTGCGTCTGGGGTTATCACCCCAGGTCTAACTCAATTCCGCAACCAGAAGAAACCTTATGTCTGGAGGCTCGAGCTCTGGCCAGGAGACTTAGGGGAATCTGGAAGAAGGTCAAGTTTTGTCTGCAGCAAACATCTTTTCGAACTAAACAACGGGTAGATCATCACCACCAGGAATGCAGGTTCAGAGTAGCGGATAAAGTCTTGCTGGCTACAAAAAACATTTGAATCCGTCAACCTTGTAAAAAATTAGGTCCTCTCTTCATTGGTCCATTCCCTTCATTCAAAGGATCAACCCTGTTTCCATTTAAAACTCCGTAGGGGACTTCGAATTCCCAACGCTTTCCATGCATCTCTACTCAAACCAGTCAAGAATTCCAGAAGGTTCTGGCCTTCAGCTGTCCCCAAACCACCACCTATCGTGGTGGAAGGTCAGGAAGAATTTGAGATCGAAACCATCCTGGACTCCAAATTAGTCAAAGGGCAGCTTCTTTATCTCTTACATTGGAAGCTATGGGCCTGAAGAGAGGAAATGGGTTTCTGCCAAGAATGTGCATGCTGAAAATCTCATAAAAATGTTTTCCTTCCAAACCAGGCCCTAGGGGTATCAAAACCCATCATCAAGGGGTGGGGGGGGTACTGTTACATGCCGCCGAACGGCATACTCATACATGCTGCAGAATGGCATACTCACCGCCAGGTTCCCCGCTTGCCAGCGCCATCTTCCATCCCCAGTGTCCTCCTCCTCGATGTGCCGTCACTCCCACGTGACGGCATGCAAATTAGCCACGAGGAGACGGACGGACGCACGCTCTCCTGTTTACAGTTGTTGCCAGGCAACGGGCAATCGTGTACAGGAAGGCTGCTGTCCAATCAGGGCACAGCAGCCTCTTTATAAACCCAGACAGCCCTTCATTCCACGCCGGTTATAGTTCCTGTTTACAGCCTGTGCCTGCTTCTTTACTCTCTCTTGCCTTGTGCTTTTCTATTGATTCTTGAGTGTCCTATTGTTCTTCCTTCCCAGTACCTCGCTGCCTTGCCCTCAGTGTTCCATATTCCCTTTCTCCCACCTTACTGTTCATC
This sequence comes from Limnodynastes dumerilii, assembly GCA_011038615.1. NCBI lineage: Eukaryota > Metazoa > Chordata > Amphibia > Anura > Limnodynastidae > Limnodynastes > Limnodynastes dumerilii. The sequence goes on from WWET01004124.1 coordinate 112,441, forward strand.
CCTGCCTTGTATTTACCTCACCTCTCCTGTGTGACTGTGTTTGTTAACCCCTTCTGGGGTTTCCGCTTTTTGGCTGTGTGTGTGATTGTCCAGTTTGTCCTGTTAGTCCCGTCGCTCCCCACTGGTCTTCAGTCATTGTTTAGTGTTTTCTCTGCTGGCCTGTCTCTTCCCTTTTCTCCCATCTGTACCGCTTTCTCTTCTTTCGGGCGTTGCCACAGGGGCCATGACCAGACTATCCTCCCCTCCAAAGGCTCTAGTGAAGAACACGGTCCTGCTAGACTCTGCGCCTCGGTCGGCTTCACCCGCCAAGCTCCCAAGATCATCCAGGTCGTGTTATCTGCACTGTGTGGAACCACCTGCAGTTCCTCCGGACCCAATTCAGCTCTCCGGTACCTGCTCCTGCTCTTCCCTGACTACCGGTATCGTAACAAGTGCTACTCCATCTACACATTCATATTGCTGCTAGTGTCATTCCTGTTCATAGTATTGTGACACATAGTACTACACTTGTTTGCACCATTTTATTATTCTTAATGCTTCCTTATCCCCGTGGAACATAGTGTCACTTTATCTGCACCCTAGAATTATTGCCTGAACTTCTGTAGCTCTGTGCTAGCTCCTCCTTCTTCTTTGGGACGCCGTTCTCCCGGGGTCCACCTGTTTCTGTCTGCCATCCTCCATCCATCCCTTTACTGGTGACCCTCTTTCACCTTAGTACGTGACTGTCCTCTGAGGGCCGCAACACCATCAGGGGCTCTGGAAAAAACCATGCAGTGGTTAGACTCCGCGCCCTGGAGGTTCAGGATCGTAACAAGAAATGGACCTTAAAAAAAAATAAGGGTCAACCTAATCTCACTGGCAAAGAATTTCAAGCATAAAAAGAACTGCAAAGGGATGTAACCATCATTATAAAACCTGCAGACGAGACACCCTATTATATCTGGGTGTAATTCTGTAACCTCAATTCTATCCTCTTTTAGATTTTTATCTGCAACCTTTGGTGGTAAAGACGCTTTCTTAATTAAGAGGTACGACAGATTTATTGAACAACTTGGAGTCTATACAATGGTAATTGGATATGCATATGGTGACGGCTGATTTCAGCTCATTATACACAATTATTCAACATAAAAAAAGGTATTTGGGCTGTGAACACTTTTTTGTCAACATCTAATTTAGATGGAAAGCTGATTCATCTATAATTAGAAGGAATAGAATTAATCTTCAATAATAATGATTTTTATTTTGAATCAAAACACTATATTCAATGTGTCGGTACTGCCATAGGGACGAGGTTTGCGCCCAGCTATGCCAACCTGTTTATGGCCTCCTGAGAGGTCACTAAGGTTTGACAGGGTCATAGCTGGGTTTGGATCCTCTACTCATGGTTTAGATATCTCGATCGACATTATCTTTCTCTGGAAGGGTGATTTAAATGGTCTAGAAGCTTTTTTCATTTATTGGAATACCAATTATTTGAATATAATGCTAACTTTTGAGTATAGCCAACAAGCAGTCAATTATTTAGACCTTACTCTCTACATTAGTTGATTGTATAAATCCCTTTATAAATCATTGGTACGCCCTCACCTAGAATACTGCGTTCAGTTCTGGAGGCCATATCTCCAGAAAGACATAAATACATTAGAGACTGTGCAAAGAAGAGCAACTAAAATGGTCCATGGCCTTTGTAACAAATCATACCAAGAAAGGCTAGAGGAACTTAACATGTATAGCTTGGAGCAGAGAAGGGAGTGGGGGGACATGATAGCAGCTTTCAAATACATCAAAGGTTGTGACCAGCTAGAGGAGGGTACCATTTTTCAAAAGAAAAGGTGTAATAGAACACGAGGGCATGGATATAAACTGGAGGGTGGTAGATTCAAAGGAAATGTGCGGAAAAATTACTTCACTGAAAGGGTGATAGATAAATAGAATATTCTCCCATCTGAGGTGGTTGAGGCCAATACAGTAGAACAATTTAAACATGCTTGGGATAAATATAAGGGTATCCTAAATTGTAAACCAAATTGAGGGTAAATAGGGTCTAGGGTCAGTATAGTTTTCAATAAACAAATGGGCAGACTAGATGGGCCATGTGGCTCTTATCTGCCGTCACTTTCTATGTTTCTATGTATACATACCTGTGTATATAAAAAAAGAGTACTGACTCTAATTTTTTTATAGATTATTCAAGCTTGCACCATTCCCAGTGGTTGAAAAATGTTCCTTTTGGACAATTTAGAAGGGTAAAAAGAAATTTCAGTGAACCCCAAGTATTACAAAATCAACTAGAAGAAATGAAAGATAATTTTATGCAAAATAGAAATGATTCTAACCTCTTCAGTAGTTCTAAACTTGAAGTTGATAAAATAGAAAGAAATTCTGGAACGTATGAAAAAGTTGAGAAACGATTTTAAAAAATGGTCTTTTTGTACAATATACAATGTCAATCACAAAAAAAAATTAACATGTTATTAGTAAACTGGGGAATTCTGATTACCTGAGAAACCATTATAGGGATGAAATGAAAAAGAAGAAGCATGCATTTAAATTGTTTAAATCTGAAGTAAATGAGGAGTCCTTCCAAATCTATAAGGAGTGTAATAAGAAATGCAAAAAGGAAATCAGATTGGCAAAAATAGAAAATGAAAAATTAGTTTCAAAAGAAAGTAAGACAAACCCTAAAACAATTTTTTAAGTAGGTACATGGCAAAAGGATCAGAAAAGACAATATATGACCCCTAAAAAGTGAGATGGGTGGATTGATAAATGACGAAAAGGAAAAAGCAGAGGTATTAAACACGTTCTTGTCTTCAGTGTTTACTAGAGAGGAACAAATGGTAGGAATAATACATAAAAATGAAAATGCAACTGTACCATTACTTAATATATGTTTGACAAAGAAAGAAATCCAAAGGCGGTTGAAGAAAATTAAGATACATAAAGCTCCTGGCCCTGACGGCATACACCCAAGGGTTCTTATGGAGCTAAATTCAGTAATTGATAGACCGTTATTTTTAATAGATTCAATTTCATCAGGCTGTGTACCAAGGGATGGTGAATAGCAGATGTAGTGCCGTTGTTTAAGGGAATAAGATCACAATCCAGTAATTATAGACCTGTAAGTCTGACATCAATAGTAGGGAAACTGCTGGAAGGTATACTAAGGGATAATATACAGGATTTCTTGATGTGCAATAAAATAATTAGTGGAAATCAGCATTGATTTGTGAAAGATAGGTCATTCCCAACTAACCTAATTAGCTTCTATGAGAAAGTTAGTTGAAACTTAGACCAGGGTAGTGCAGTGGATGTGGTCTATTTAGATTTTTGCAAAAGCCTTTGATACAGTGCCACACAATAGTTTGGTCCACAAAATAAGGAAACTGGGTCTTGGAAACAACATTTGTACTTAGATCAAAATCTGGTTGGAGAATAAGGAACAGAGAGTTGTGATAAATGGAACTTTTCCTAATTGGTCAAAAGTTTTAAGCAGTATTCGTCAGGGTTCTGTGCTGGGACCACTCCTTTTTAATATATTTATTAATGACCTTGGTTATGGTTTAGAGAGCAAGGTTTCCATTTTTGCAGATGACACGAAACTATGTAAGGTAATATATGCAAGATGTAGCTTCTCTGCAGGGGGACTTGAAAAAATTGGAGGATTGGGCGGCCAAATGAAAGATGAGGTTTAACATAGATAAATGTAAGATTATGCATTTAGGGATCAAAAACAAGCATGCAATCTATAAATTAAATGGGGTAAATTTAGGGGAATCTTTAATAGAGAATGATTTGGGAGTGCTTGTGGAAAATAGACTTAGCAATAGTGTTCAATGTCAAGCAGCAGCTGCAAGGGCCAATAAAGTATTAGCATGCATAAAAAGGGGCATAGATGCAAGGGAAGACTGTGTAATTTTGCCACTATATAAATCATTGGTAAGGCCTCTTCTCGAATACAGAGTTCAGTTCTGGGCATCAATCCATTAAAAAGACATTTGGAACTAGATAGGGTTCAGAGAAGGGCAACAAAATTGATAAAGGGTATGGAAAGAGACTTCAGGTGCGCGACTCATCCAGTATGGCCGCATTTTATTGAGCTCTCCCAGGGCAATCTGCAAAAGGGATATATCTTGTGAGTCTGGGGATCTCTCCTGGCTCATTTTGTCCACACTTCATAGGGGAGATAAAGGCAGGCAAGTGGCGAACTTGTTCACGGCTCCCTGCCCACCTTGCACCGAAGTACAAGCCCGACAGCTGCGGGTGCTAGGCCGGAATGCCATTGCCACGTGGCGTTCCTAGGCCCCATTACATTGCTCACCTCTTAACTCAGTCGATGTGAGCGAGGTCTCCAGGAGCAGCTATCATGTTGCCGCACCGACTGTTCCTGACCATCATCAACCCAGCGGGGCCCCGAGGGCCGAGGAAGCACGTGTCCTGTAGTCTTGACGTTGAGGTTTCACCAGGTGGAGTGCGATCCTGAGGGCACCCTCGTCAGAGGTCGAGTCTGCGGAGCCACTGTCCATTTGCTTCCCTCCCGGCACCTATTACAATTCGTACCCGCAGTCGCGGTGAGTGTGGGTTCTGGGGGTGGTCGCCGCATCGCGGGGATTACCGTTTCTGGCCATCACCAATCCAGCGGGGGCCCGAGGAAGTGTTTGCCCTGTGGACTTGACGTGGGGACCTGTAGAGTGCGGCCCTGTCGACGGAGCCGGTACCTGGCTGTACACTTGAGGAACGAGTCCCATTCTGAGAGCACTTGCACAGGAGGCTAAGTTTGTGGTGCCACTATATATCTGTTTCTTTTTGGGTACCTACTACATTCCTGGTGACCCCATATCAATACCCCGGTTGGGACCAGCTTCCTTTCTGCTGAACAGCCCTAGGGTCCACTCTATTAACCCCTTGCATAATACTCAAGCTTGTTCAAGCCAGACCCAAGCCAGACTGTATTCTGGAGACCTGTGCCTCATAGCTCTTGCTTGTTGTCAACCTGGTGGAGATCCTGGGCATCCAGCCATAGCAGCATTACTTATTCATTAACAGGCATTCTGTTCACGTCTCAGGCTCCAATCTTAGGTTCAGTGTCTGTATGGCATATCTCTCCTGATTTGGAATTTGTCTATTTGCTTCCACAAACGACTGCAGATAGGTACTCCAAGTTCTCCCATCCAACCTGGGGATTCTACGGCCGGTGATACCTGAAGGAGCCTAAACTTACCATCGGTGTCTAAATCTGACTTTGTCAGGCCGGGATCCGGAATATTGGACTACTGTAGCTGGGAAATCATTATAATCGCTCCAGGTATTGGGGTGGTTTCAGATACTTGTGTGTTCCTAACTACCACACTTACTATTTTATATTCTGTGTCTTGTATACTCTTCCTAACACTACAGGTGTAATAGTACTGGGTGAGATTTGCTCAAGGTAGTAGTCCTTATACCTGTTATAGTACACTAGGGTGTGGGGGGAGG
>WWET01004125.1:20821-46557 GCA_011038615.1 Limnodynastes dumerilii
ACTGCACATGTAGATCTTGATTAATTTTTTATTAAACATTACAGATAACAGGGTTTGAAAAATCAAATTAAAAAGAAAATGGCTGCACGGCACGTCATTCCTTAAAAACTGGGGCTGGGCCTATGCCACAGACAATGGATTTCTCTGATGTCGAGCAAGTTGCACTAAGGTCTCTATGTTCCGAGGAGATCGAGGGGGTAGGTGACCAGGACACCATGGAGGGCCCCACCGAGACTGTTGCAGCCAGTGCCTGACACAGAGTCAGAGGCCAGCGAAGGTTACATGACCAAAACACTAATATCTAATGTGTTATTGCTCTGTATTTTTTTTAAATAGTATGACTTTTAATGTGGCCTCAACAAAATCACACATTGTTATCTAATTGGTTTAATAAAGTAATAATGCTCTCTATTTATTAATATATTTTATGCTACAAAATCCAGAAGTGTTCTTAATGTAATGTTTGTTATTTTTTTTTCATAATAGTTCAGGAGGAGAGATTGGAGGATACTTTCTCCACAAGTGAGGAGCATCACGAATCCCCAACACCACAACCACCAGGATGTGGAGGAGGATGAGCAACCTGGCTCATCATCTGCAGCCAGGCAGCCTACTACTGCAGGCCAAGCCATCCTGAACCAAATTCAGCCCTTAAATGTTGTCATGGAGCGCAACAATGAATCCCTGGAATGGCCGCACACTGATTTCCAAGAGGTTATAATGGAGGTGCGCAAAATGAAACAACTTTTCAAACAGTTTGTGGAGGAGTCAATTAAATATATGAGGAGCAATACCCCAACACAAGCTCCTGTGGCAGCTACTTCCGAAATGCCATCAACTTCGGGCATGCAATCTAAAACAACTACCAAAAGGGCTGCTCCACAAAAACAAACAATGGAGAAAGATATTGGTCCTCCCCAAACAAGGTCAAAAGCTGCTACTCAAGATTCCATTATAGGGGGCAAAATACATCCCAAAAAAAATAAACCTTGCAACATTTTCTCTTTTTTTTCAAAATTCTCGTGTCAAATTTAGACATACATTTTTTTGTGATGCATCACTTTTGTTTATGTTGTATTATATGATTTCATTTGTGAATTAAACAAACTTTTCTAAACTTTAAACATGCTACAAAGTTGTCCTGTCTACTCAAATGTCTTATTTATGGTTTGGAGGGAGAGGGTGATTCTAATCAATATGCTATTTGTCTTTGACATGATAGTTTCTAGGGTTAAATATCAAAACCATTACATGTAATATAACAAAGGTAGTTACTTTACAAAAAAATATGTGTTTAAAAAACAAATAAAAAAAATATAATTAAAAATATTGAAAAAATTAAAATATAATTAGTAAATGACTTATTATACACTAAAAAATTTTTACATTTCTATTTTATTTGTTATAAAAATCATGAAACATACCTTTCATATACTACGATCAACCACAAAACAAAATGCTTGGAAATAAACATAAGTGAAAGCCCTAATAACAATTGCTGTGTGAGGATTTACAGAGTAGCAGCATGCACAAACATCTAATAAATTGGCTGAGTTTCAACAGGTGTTGTACACACCTCTGAAAGTTACACTCAAGAACATAGTTACGTTGACGCATGCAGCCCAGCTTGCCATTGCAGTTACGCCCAGGTAACCCTGGTTTAAATTTAGATAGCATAAATACTACTTATGTTGTGGTTTCGTACCCGTGGATCCAGCGTAATTACGTTCTCACACCCATCAAATTCATTAGCATACCGGGACACACCCTTCAACTACGTTAACTCTGCCCCCTCAATTAATTTAGCGTATTCTTTCATGTGGATCACGTGTACATATGCCAAAAGCGTAAATATTCCTGCCACGCATGTGCACATTTTGAGAAGCAGGTACATACGCTACTGGACATATGTAAATACTCTAGAATACGTTGGTCTGGATCTGGCACCATGTTGGTAAGATGGACCATTTGGGTGACACTGCATAAAGACATGGACGCAGCCATTTTCCCTGTATTGCTAAGTGCAGTTTTCATGTATTCACCCGGAGGGCTGCTTGGTTTGACTAGTACATGCGGATGGAGTACCTTTGTCTTACTACCAATTTCGAGCTGTCTTTCAGAGCTGCTTACTGGAGATTGGCTTGGAGGCTGCGGAGTTTGGGACCCACTCCTTCCGTATTAGGGCAGCAACTTCCACAGTAGAGAGAGGTGTTTCGGTCTCGGACATCCAGGCACTGGGGAGGTGGCGATCCTCCGCCTACGAGCATTACATCCTAACGTAGTAACATAGTCATGGAGTGTTTTACTAAGACAGCATGTTCCCTCTTTTTCCTCCCTTCCCGCTGAGGCCCTGGACAGGTGTTGGATTAGTCGGCGCTGCTTGCTGCTTTGAAAGGACATGAAGGGATTTTCTTCTCCTAGCCTGGGGCAACAATTAATTCCCCTTACATAGAAAAGATCCCCGCAGAGCTTTGAGGTTTTTACCTTCATCCAGACACTGACAGAAATCCTTTGTTAATCCTTAGCCAGCAAAGGTTTGATTTCTTCTTATATTCTTTTTCAGCATTGGCCGCATTAAAGCAGAAGTTTTTGATTTTGGGCCACTCCTTTATCTATTGGGTGTCTGAGTGTCATTTAGCCCATGGCAAGACTGTATCTGAGTTTGCCACTTTACAATGGTCTGGTAGATGTGGAATGCAGTGGTCTTCATTTTTAAGTGATATGACAAAGAAATTAGCTTGTTTTGGTTTACCTGAGGTGGTAATTTTGCATTTAAGTGGTAACAATATTGGTAGATTACCCATGTTAGAGTTGACTTTGGTGATAAGATGAGCTTTGCTTTTGGCTTTTGAGCATTGGCCAGGCGTTCAGTGGGTTTGGTCAGACATTGTCCCTCATTAGAAGTGGAGATTTTCAGACAATGGTGTGGTCATGGACGGTGTAAGACATAAAGTAAATAGGTTTATAAAGAATTTCCTTTTAACCTACGATGGGTACATTATTCACCATCCGGGCATTAAGCATAACATGTCCCCACTTTACAGGCCCGATGGTGTTAATTTGTCGGCTGAATGTGAGTGATATTTTGGGTTCTATTTGAACCTATTGTGGTTGTGATGGTGGCGGGACCGGCTAGCCGGTCTGTTGGCGGTAAGCAATAGCAATTTTGTATTGTCATTTGTTATCATGGTGGCATCCGATGCTTAACGTTTTGAGGAGAGCCATGCGAGGGCCATGCGAGCGATCTAGAAGAGAACTACTTCACTAGAGTATTCTGGCACAGGTGACAAGAAGATTGGCCTCATTATTTTGTGAGACTGTGAAGATCTGTTAGTCTGAGCTCAGACTTTCTAGCTTTGCTTATTGCAGCTGATTAATACCCCGTTCAGATTACCATGAAAAAGCCGGGGTTTTCATGAAATTGCCGGCTTTCATGAAAACCCCGGCTTTTTCTGGCAATGTGAACGGTGAAGCCGGGTCTCTTTAGCAGGGTCTTAGACCCGGCTAAAAAGAAGGGTTTTTGCCGGCTTTTTTAAAAGCCGGCTTCACCCGTTCACACTGCGCTGAAAAGCCGGCTATTTAAATAGCTGCCGGCTTGTAAAAAATAAAAATAAAAAAAAGAAAGAAAGAAAGAAAAAAAAAAGCCGGTGTTTTCAGCGCAGTCTGAACACACCAGGCTAAAATTTTCAAAATTTTGCCCACTGCCTAAAAAGCTGGCTTTTTAGGCAGTGGCAATCTGAACGCGGTATAACTATCCTTTGTATGTTTTGTATTTTGCCTGCTTAGGGGTAAGATTGAGTTCTTTTTCTCTAGCCAATTTGGATGCCTGATGTTCTGTTGTGTTTTCTAAAATATAGTTTATAAAGTCTATTCTGACACATACAGAACATTAAACATAAACACCAGGCGAATAAAATAATTACATATAGGGGGGGAATAATTAAATAAATATATAAAAAAAACATACAAAAAATAAAAATAAAATAAAGAATTACCAGGTAAAGCACTACTTATTTAGTTTCCTGCTCTTCAACCTTTCACTCCCTCTGGTTCTCTAAATTAAAGTGATTTTTATTCGTTCGCTTGGATTTTAAAATGTAATCAGTAGTTCTCCATGAGTTTAGGGGACATATTGTTTTCTCTGGTGATGTATTAATACATTGTGCATACTCTCCACCACACTCTCAAAAGCGATTACTTCATTATTTGATCAATGCCTTCTGGAATGGACACATTTTTGGACAGGCAGGCATCTTCCTCTCAACCGTCCCCCTCTCAAAGTACTATAATGGGACGAAATAAAGCTACTCATTCCAAATCTGCCCCAGCTTCCCCTCCTCTGTTAGAAGATATGAGAGATTCTAATAATTCCCCCTCCCCTTGCCTCTGTGCTGGTGTCTGGCTCAATAGAAGTTACTGCAAAAGAAATCTCAAATATTCTCATGCCACACATAGACACAAAATGTTATGATTTCCAAGCCTGTCTGGATGCAGCCCTTACTATAATTGAGGCAGATTCTACCCACATGGCTGCTTTGGAGCAAAGAACAAGTAACACAGAAGAATCTGTGTTATCTTTACAAGCTCTTTCTACATCTCAAGTGCAAAAAATCACAGAGCTCTCTAGCAAGGTAGATGATCTAGAAAACAGAAACATGTGCAGTAACCTGCGCTTCATTGGAGTCCCAGAGTCCATTAATGGACCTCTCTTGTTAGAAGTACCAAACAAATTCCCAAAGCGCTGGGCATTTATGATCCCTCTAACAAATTGCAAGTTGAATAAGCACATAGGATGGGAGCTGCGTGGCAAGGTCCTCAAAATCCCCCTAGACCTTCTATAGCCAAATTTTTTTTACTTTAGGGCTAAAAAAAAATACTTAGAGCCTATCGTCAAGCCAGAAATCTGATAATAGATGGTAAGAATATATTGATATTCCAGGATTATTCCACAGAAGTAACTCAGAAATGAAAATGATCTTTTTTACAGATCCCTTACAGGCCAAATAATTTTTGCAATTACATATCCCTCCATAATAAATACACAACACTATAATTCACAGCTACTCCCCGGCGGATAATAGTGTGAAATGAGGGTAGAGCGTAAAATTATGTATTTTGTCAATATTTAGATCACTTTAAATAAGATGTTTTGCAATTTAGTAAAACTTTAGAATTCTGTGGAGGGTCCCAGAGTCTGTTTCTGTTGATGCACTCTTTTTTTTAATGTCCCCGTAGAGTCCCCAAATATGTTGTTCATGCTTAACGCCCTAGTTAGGCTATTATTTGTTTCTTGGTTTTGTTGCTGGCGCTTCCCAAAACACCCACTGGGAACTGCCATGTTGCCTTATTATTGATCGGAAAAAAAAACAACTAAACTCCCCAGTCAAAAGACACAAGGTGTTGCATCATCTTAAGAAATCTAATCCAGATGTAATATTTCTGCAGGAGACCCATTGGAGGGAGGGCTCTTCTTTGAGAGCCGGTTGGCTTCATAGTTGTCATGCAGCTTCATTTCGCACCAAATCAAGAGAGGTGGTCATCCTATTCAATAGAGGTATTCAAATTACTATACTTGATGAGGTTAAAGATGTAGAAGGTAGATTTCTTTTTCTTAATGTGGAAATTTGGAACGTCAGATATACTTTGCTCAACCTATATAGAACAAATTCTAGTCAGTATGACTTCTACCAAATGATTATCCAACTCTTGTCCACTAGGCAACATTATAATTTAATTGTAAGAGGTGATTTGAATGTGGTGGCTGACCCTTGTATCAATAAATCTCCTCCCTTGGCAATGCCATCCCATATTCTGTTATTCTCTAGGTAATATAATTTCCCCCTAAGGATTGTGCATGCATTACTCTATGCAACTACTGTCTGTTATTCTCTAGGTAATATCATTTCCCTTTAAGGGCCTAGTAGACGTATTTCTTTGAATTTGTGATTGAGCGTTAAGGTCTGGTATCCTAGGGTCTGTTTGTTTGTTTAACTTTAATTTATGGCACCTTGTGCTAGGAGGAGTTACTGAAGCTTGTTAGCAATCATGGGGAACACATGTTAGTATAGCTATATAATAGTGTAGTATAGGCTGCTAAGCTTTTAGGCTGCTAGGTGAATAAATTTAAAGTGCTTAATTTTATGTGATATTTGAATTTGGAGTTACACCGGAGTTAAACAGGAGGAAAACAGAGGAAACAGATTATTTACCATCCAAACTACAACTTCCAGAAAACACACAATGAGGAACATCATTTTAAAACTTCCACACCAGCATTTCATGGATAATCCATCTACAACCACACTCCTGTGCATGGCAATCTGAAACCAAACTGAAGATGCTTCTTATGACTGCTTTGGACTTCTGCTAACCTGGCACTTAATTGCTTTGCCATATTTTATATTTGTTTTACTTGTTATTCAAAGTTATGATTTTTTTTTCTCTCTTTTTTACATAATTTTATGCACACATTTCACTTATTCTGATCCTCTCCTGTTATTCCTGCCTTTATCACTTCTTTGTGTCTCCATCCTACTCTCACGGCCCTTGTCTGCCCACCCCCCTCCCTTCCTCTCCCATCTTCTACCTCCCCACTTATCCTACTCACCCCATTCCCTCTCCCACTCCTCCATCAGATTCTCTGATACCCACCATTACCCCCCGTCCACGTACCACCCCCCTCTGCCGTGTTTCACCTCGCTTCTCCAACCCCTCCAATCTAATCCACATAACTTCTGTTCCCTCTCTCTCATTCTCCTGCGCTCTCTGGAATGCCAGATCCATTTGCAACAAGCTCCCTGCCATCCATGACCTCTGCATCTCCAAATCCTGCAATCTTCTCGCCATCACTGAATCCTGGCTCTCAACCTCTGATACTACCACCCCTGCTACCCTCTCCTATGGTGGTCTTTCCTTCTCCCACACCCCTAGGCCTGGTGATCACCCTGGTGGCGGTGTGGGCATCCTCCTTTCCCCTTTCTGCACATTTAGCGTCATACCCCCTGAGCCCTCTCTCACTTTCACCTCCTTCGAGGTCCACTGCATTCGCATCGATCCCCCCATTCCATCTCCGCATTGCTGTTGTCTACCACCCACCTGGCCCCTCCTCCAAATTCATTGATAACTTTGGAGCCTGGCTCCCACACCTTTTGTCTTCTGACCTCCCCACCCTTATCCTAGGTGACTTTAACATCCTTGTTGACAACCCCTCAGACCCCACCACTACAAAACTTCTTTCCCTCTCCTCATCTCTTGGCCTATCGCAGTGGACTTCAGCACCTACCCACAACCAGGGTCACTCCCTTGACCTCGTTTTCTCATGCTCATGCTCCCTGTCTGACTTCTCCATTATTATTATTATTATTCTTGTTTATTTATTTGTTTGGTTGGGAAAGACTGGTGTTTTTTCTAAACAGGGGGTTATGCAAAATCCCCCTAGATGGCAGCTGTTTATTTACATTTTTTTGTATTAATAAATTGATATGTATTGTCTTCCCATGATTTGATATATATCTGGGTAGAGACAATACTAATAGCGCCCATAAATCTTATACTATATTCCTTTATTTATAAGGCGCTACATGGTATCCACAGCGCAGTACAGAGGCAATAGAAAAGCCAGTAGTTACATATACAATACAATAATTAATACAAGGCATAAACTCATAGAATAAGGAATGCAATAAAGGTACAATGCAAAAATAAAATCCAATACAAAAATAGCAGAACAATATATATATATGGAAAATAAAGATGCTGAATATGTGTGTAGGAGACAGTAGAGAGAAAAAGGTGGGAAGAGATGATGACAGGGTAGAGGGATGATGATAGGAGGAAGAAGGACCCTGCTCATAAGAGCTAACATGCTAAGTGAGAGAGGGCAAATAAACAGAAGACACAATGATGTGGATGGGGAGGGCAGGTAAGCTTAGGTGGAGGAAGGATAGGCTAGCCTGAAGAAGTGGGTTTTAAGGGAGCGTTTGAAGGATTGGAGGGTGCTGGCTTGCCTGATAGGAAGTGGTAGGTTGTTCCAGTGGAGAGGGGTGGCCCGTGAGAAGTCAGGGATAAGGGAGTGAGAAGTAGTTATAAGGTTGGAGTTAAGGCGACAGTCACCAGCAGATCGGAGTGGACGGGAGGGGGTGTGGATTGAGATAAGGGAGGAGAGGTAGGGAGCAGTAGAGGAGGAGAGAGTCTTGTAGGTTGTGGTGAGGAGCTTGAAGATAATTCTGAAAGGGGCAGGAAGCCAGTGTAGAGATTGACAGAGAGGGGAGTTGGAGGCAGTGCGTTGGGAGAGGAAGATGAGCCTGGCTGCAGCATTTAGTATAGATTGTAGGGGTGCGAGATGGACCAGAGGGAGGCCACAGAGGAGAATGTTGCAGTAATCCAGACGGGAGATAACAAGAGAGTAAATGAGCGTTTTAGTGGTGTCTGCATTTAGAAAGGGTCTGATGCGAGCAATGTTGCGGAGATGAAAGCGGCAGGACAGTGAGAGGGCACGGATGTGGGGGGTGAAGGAGAGAGAGGAGTCTAGGATGACCCCCAGGCAGCGTGCTTGGGTGGAGGAGGAGTTGTTAAAGTCACCAATAGTAATAGAAATAGTAGGGGTAGAGGGGATACGTGATGGAGGGAAGACTATGATTTCAGTTTTGTCCATGTTAAGCTTGAGAAAACATCCATGAGGAGATGGCCGAGAGGCAATCTGACACTTTTGACAGAAGTTCATGGGAGAGGTCAGGGGAGGAGACATAGATTTGAGTGTCATCAGCATAGAGGTGATACTGAAAGCCAAAGGGGCTGATGAGGTCACCCAGGGAGGAGATGTAGAGTGAGAACAGAAGGGGACCAAGAACTAAGCCCTGGGGCACACCAATGGGAAGAGGAGCGGTAGGGGAGGAGGAGCTGGAGGTTGCAACAGAGAAGGAACGGTCCGTGAGATAAGAGGAGAGTGGACAGTTCCAGAGAGGCAGAGGGAGCGAAGGCTGTGGAGCAGCAGAGGGTGATCAACAGTGTCAAAGGCTGCTGACAAATCCAGGAGGATGAGAAGGGAGATTTGGCAAAAAGGAGGTAATTTGTGACCTTAGTCAGGGCGGTTTCAGTTGGGTGAAGGGGACGGAACCCAGATTGGAGAGGGTCCAGGATGGAGTTATCAGCAAGGTAGCCAATTAGACGCTTGTAAACAAGCCGTTCAAGCAACTTTGAGGCGAAGGGAGATGGGTCGGTAATTGGAAGGTGAAGTTGGATAAAGGTTAGGTTTTTTAATGATGGGGGAGACAAGAGCATGTTTAAAGGGGGAGGGGAAGAAGCCTGAGGAGAGGGATAAGTTAAATAGGTGAGCAAGATGCGAGCAGGTGGATAGAGAGACTGGAGAAGATTAGAGGGGATGGGATCAAGTGAATGGAGGCGATGACAAGAGAAGTGAGTGGATTTCTTCTGCAGAGGTAGGGATGAAGGTAGACATTGGTGGGTGGCTAGGGAGTAGAGGAGAGGGTGGAGATTGAGATGAAGGAGAAGAGATGGTAGAGGAGATGGAGCTCCTGATGGAGTCAATCTTGGAAGTGAAGAAGGTGGCAAAGTCGGAGGCAGAAATGGATAGAGGGAGGGGTGGGGGGAGAGAATAGAGTTGAAGGTGGCAAAGAGGCGGCGGGGGTTAGACGAATGAGAGAGGATGAGAGACTTAAAGAAGGATTGCTTGGCCATGGCAAGAGCAGAGGTAAAAGAGAAGAGCATGAACGTGAAGTGGAGAAAGTCTGCTAAGGGAACAGGACTTCCTCCGGAGGCGATCCGCGACATGGGAGCATATCATTAGGAACCGAGTGGTCGAGGAGTGCCAGGGTTGGGGGTTGTTGCGGCGAAGGGAAACTGAGGAAAGGCAGGCAGCTTCAAGGGCAGAGGAGAGGGCATTGTTGTAGAGAGAGGTGGCTAGATTGGGGCAGGACATGGTGAAATGAGTGCGAGGAGGGGATCAAGGGAAGAGGTGAAAGCCACAACATCAAGGGAATGGAGGTTCTTTTGGGTGAGAATACATTTGGGTGATGGGGAAGGAGAGGGGGAGGAAGAGAGGGAGAAGGAGATAAGATGATAATCAGAGGGGGAAGGGAGAGATAGAGTAGTCAGACAAGGAGCATGAGCGTGAGAAAACAAGGTCAAGGGAGTGGCCCAGGTTATGGGTGGGTGCAGAGGTCCACTGTGATAGGCCAAGGGAGGAGGAGAGAGAAAGAAGTTTTGTGGTGCTGGGGTCTGAGGGGTAGACAACAGGGATGTTGAAGTCACCTAGGATAAGGGTGGGAAGGTCAGAAGACAAAAAGTGGGGGAACCAGGCTCCAAAGTTATCAAAGAATTTGGAGAGGGTACCTGGTGGAACAGCAACACGATGATTGATGGGGTGGTAGATGCGAATGCAGTGGACCTCAAAGGAGGTGAATGTGAGAGAGGGCTCAGGGGGTATGACACTAAATGTGCAGGAAGGGGAAAGGAGGATGCCCACACCACCACCAGGGCATTCACCAGGCTGAGGGGTGTGGGAGAACAAGAGACCACCATAGGAGAGGGCGGCATGGGAGGTAGTATCAGAGGCTGAGAGCCAGGTTTCAGGATTCAGTAATGGCGAGAAGGTTGCAGGAGTTTGAGATGAAGAGGTCATGGATGGCAGGGAGCTTGTTGCAGATGGATCTGGCATTCCACAGAGCACAGGAGAATGGGAGAGAGGGAGCAGGAGTGATGTGTATTTGATTGGAGACGTTACAGGAGCAAGGTAAGGCATGAGGTAGATGGGTGGGATGTGGTTATGGCGGGTATGGTAAAGGCAGGGGAGACTGATGGAGGAGTGGGAGAGGGCACGGGGTGAGTAGGATGGGTGGGGAGGAAGTGAGAGAGGAGGGACAGGGATGGAGAGACAAGGGCCATGACAGTATGAAGGAGGAACTAAGAAGTAGAAAAGGCAGAATAACTGGAGAGAGGTTCTTAAGAAGTGAAATGAGTGCAAGATAGTTAAAATCATGAACATCAAATTTAAAGCTTTGTGCAGATAAATTTAGTGCAAGGTTAATAGATGTTCAAAGCAGTCACCAGAAGCAGCATCAGAGAGGTTTATGTTGCACTGTGCAGGAGAGCAGAACAGGATTTCCAGAAGGAGGGTCCATTAAATGCTGGTGTTACTGGTTTAAACTTCAAAATCTTCAGTGGATGTTGTTTGAGAAGCCAATGTTGATAGGGTAGTATTCCTTGTCCTCTGTTTTCCTCCTGTTTAACTCCGGTCTAATTCTGCATTTACTTTCCACTTAAAATTATCCACTTAAAATGTATACACTTAAGCAGCCTAATGGATATGCAGCCCACACTAACCTAATAAATAGAAATACTGACAAGAGAAGACCCTCATTACTAACATTGAGGATCCTTCTCCCAAATGAAGCAGCAATAAAGTGTTAAGCAAACAAACAAACACTGGTATGCCAGACCACAGATATCAATCAAAAACAATTACCTATAAGTTAAATCATACTATGAGGCAAAAGGTAAAACTTGCATCTCTCCCTTTCCCCTCTCCGATCATTATCTTATCTCCTTCTCCCTCTCTTCCTCTCCCTCTCGTTCCCCGCCCCCAAACTTATACTTTCCTGTAAAAACCTCAATTCTATTGATGTTATGGCCTTCACTTCTTCCCTTGACCCCCTCCTCGCACCCATTTCCACTACGTGCTGCCCTAATCTAGCAACCTCGCTCTAAAACAAACAACGCCCTGTCCTTTGATGCTGCCTGCCCTCTCTCCTCTGTCTCCCTTCGCCGCTCCAATCCCCAAGCCCTACTCACTCAGTTCCTAAAAAAATGCTCCCGTACTGCAGAGCGCCTCTGGAGGAAGTTCCGTTCCCCTCCCCCCTCCCTCTCTCCATTTCTGCCTCTGACTTTGCCACCTTCTTCACTTCCAAGATAGACTCCATCAGGAGCTCCTTCTCCTTTATCGTCACCTCTCCTCCATCTCAATCTCCACCCTCTCTTCTCCTCCCTAGCCACCCACCAATGTCTACCTTCATCCCCACCTCAGCTGAAGAAATTCACTTACTTCTTTTGTCACCCCCTCCATCAACATGCTCACTTGATCCCATCCCCTCTAATCTTCTCCGGTCTCTCCACCTGCTCCCATCTTGCCCACCTCTTTAACTTATCCCTCTCCTCTGGCTCCTTCCCCTTCCCCTTGAAACATGCTCTTGTCTCCCCATCCTTAAAAAACTGAAACTTGACCCCACTTCACCCTCCACCTACCGACCTATCTCTCTGTTACCCTTTGCCTCCAAGTTGCTTGAACGGCTTGTTTACAAGCGTCTAATCGGCTACCTTACCGACAACTTCATTCTGGTCCCTCTCCAATCTGGGTTCCGTCTCATGCACTCCATTGATACTGCCCTGACTAAGGTCACAAATGATCTCCTTTCTGACAAATCTAAGGGCCACTTCTCCCTTCTCATCCTCCTGGATCTATTGGCAGCCTTAGACACCATTGATTACCCTCTCCTGCTCCACACCCTTCGCTCCCTTGGCCTCTCTGGCTCTGTCCACTCCTGGTTCTCCTCCTATCTCTCAGACCGCTCCTTCTCTGTCTTAACCCCTAGCTCCTCCTCCCCTACCACTCCTCTTCCCGTTGGTGTGCCCCAGGGCTCAGTCCTTGGTCCCCTTCTGTTCTCACTCTACACCTCCTCTCTGGGTGACCTCATAAGCTCCTTTGGCTTTAACTATCACCTCTATGCGGACGACACTCAAATCTATCTCTCCTTACCTGACCTCTCCCCCGAACTTCTGTCTAAAGTGTCAGATTACCTTTCTATCATCTCCTCATGGATGTCCAATCGCTTTCTCAAGCTTAATATGTCCAAAGCTGAAATTGTAGTCTTTCCTCCTTCTCGTATCCCCTGTACCCCTACTATCTCCATTACTATTGGAGACTCCACCATCTCCTCCTCCACCCAAGCCCATTGCCTGGGCGTCATCCTGTACTCCTCTCTCTCCTTCACCCCCCACATCCGCGCCCTCTCACTGTCCTGCCGCTTTCATCTCCGCAACATTGCTCGCATCAGACCCTTCTTAACTGCTGATGCCACTAAAACGCTCATTCATTCTCTTGTTATCTCCCGTCTAGAATACTGCAACATTCTCCTCTCTGGCCTCCCTCTGGTCTGTCTCTCACCATTACAATATATACTTAATGCTGCAGCCAGACTCATCTTCCTCTCCATATACACTGCCTCCACCTCCCCTCTCTGTCAATCTCTACACTGGCTTCCTGCCCCTTTCAGAATTCTCTTCAAGCTTCTCACTACAACTTACAAGACTCTCTCCTCCTCCACCACCCCCTATCTCTCCTCCCTTATCTCCATCCACACTCCCTCCCATCCCCTCCGCTCTACTGGTGATCGGCGCCTCAACTCCAACCTGATAACTACCTCTCACTCCCACATCCAAGACTT
Source organism: Limnodynastes dumerilii (assembly GCA_011038615.1). Taxonomy (NCBI): domain Eukaryota; kingdom Metazoa; phylum Chordata; class Amphibia; order Anura; family Limnodynastidae; genus Limnodynastes; species Limnodynastes dumerilii. The sequence continues at coordinate 34,279 of WWET01004125.1, forward strand.
TTCCTGGGCTGCCCCTCTCCATTGAAACAACCTACCACCTTCTATCAGGCAATCCAGCACCCTCCAATCCTTCAAACGCTCCCTCAAAACCCACTTCTTCAGGCTAGCCTACACTTCCTCCACCTAAACTTAAATGCCCTCCCCTTCATCATCCCTGTGTTTCCCGTTTATTTGTCCTCTCTCACTTAGCATGTTAAGTCTTATGTGCAAGGTCCTCCTGCCTCTTGTCATCACCCCTCTTCCTTGTCCTCATCACTTCTCACCTTTCTCTCTCCATTGTCTTTCTCTTTCGTTACTCATCTGCTCTTACACACATATCCAGCATCCTTTTTTTATTTTTTATTTATATATTGTGTTTTTCTTTTTTTTTCTTACTGTATTAAAATTTTGCTTTGTACATGTATTGTATTCCTTGTTCATGTATTTTATACCCTCTGTTAATCATTGTATTGAATTTTATATGTAACTATAGTCTTTGCTATTGCCTCTGTATGGCGCTGCGGATACTGTGTAGCGCTTTATAAATAAACGTTAATAATAATAATGATAATAATAATAATACCCTAAGTTGCAGCTTTTCCCTCCTCCAGTCCACTCTAAAGCTTAGCGATCCATGGCATCTACTCAATCCGTCAGATAGATCATTCACCTTCCACTCGCAGTTCCATCGTTCGTTCTCTTGTATTGATCACCTCTTGGTGGCAGATGGGCTGATGCAACAAATTGTTGCAACAAATATAGGAGATATTGTGGTCTCTGACCATGCCCCTGTATCAATCTCTTTGTGCTTTGTTACCATTACGTGATCGTTTTTGGTGTTTCCCGACTTTTCTCTACAAGTCAGAGCAATTTAGGTCTCAAATGGCAGCACATTGGGAAAACTATGTCGATGGCAATGTTGTACACAATGATAATCCAGTGTTGTTGTGGGAGGCATCTAAAGCTGTTGGGAAGGCATTTGATTCAATTTGTGGCCCAACAGAAAAGGCGTAACCAAACACAATACATTGCCCTTCAGGCTGACATGGCAGATGCCTTTGCCTTTGCCCCACTGATGCCTCGTTTGAATTATATTTATAGGCTCGTCGCATGGTGGAAGCCTTTTTGACCACTCAAGATCGCACAGGAATTGATAATATGCGCCATAAATATTTCAGATGGGACAATAAAACTGGAAAACTTTTAGCGTTAATTTCTAAACCATGGACAAAAAGGGACATAGGGAAACCTCTAAGCTTTTTACACAAACTGCAGACATACAAAATCACTTCACTGATTATTACAGTGCACTATATAAGGCGCTTCTCCGTGATGCTGATTTACAAGGCCATCTATTACAGTCAGCTAAGTTGTCTCCAATTTCACCTGACTGAAATGCGCTTTTCATTTCAGACTGTCACGGTCTGGGGATTTGGGGTCTCTGCACATTCATCCCTAGGACTGGGATGTTTGTATTGGAAACTAGTACCTTTAATATACTGCTTGCGCATTAGCAAAGTTCAGAAAAGTCACAAGAAGGCAAATGAATAAAGAACAATTGGTTTATTGAAAAGATCAACAGTAAGGTCGTGTCACAGCTGAGCACTAGGAAGCTCTTGTAATTCCCTCTAGACAAGGCCCACAGATACACAGTTCAAATTGTGGGAGAACAGACCTTAGATGTTTTGTAGAAGGACTGAGCTGTAGAGATGTAACGATCTGCAGTGATGCAATGAACACACAGTGGTGTATAGCAGAGTTGATAGTCTGCAGTGATGCAATGAACTCACAGTGAAGTTTAGAAGAGATGCAATGGCCTACAGTGATGTAATTAACTCACAGTGGTTTAGCAGAGATGCGATGGTCTGCAGTGATGCGATGAAGTCACAGTAAAGTTTAGCAGAGATGCAATGCAATGCACTGCACTGCAGTGATGCGATGAAGTCACAGTGAAGTTTAGTAGAGATGCAATGGTCTGCAGTGATGCGATGAAGTCACAGTGAAGTTTGGTAGAGATGCAATGGTCTGCGGCGATGCGATGAAGTAACAGTGAAGTTTAGCAGAGATGCAATGGTCTGCAGTGATGCAATGAAGTCACAGTGAAGTTTAGTAGAGATGCAATGGTCTGCAGAGATGCTGAACGTACGCCGGCGTGAACGTACGCCGCTTAGCACGCCCATACTGCACACTTTACATACAAACCTCCACCTACTTCACGTAATTCGAACGTATTGTTGACTCACGTAAAATACGTTCACAATTATGCTACGCTAATGAGCGTATTTTCTATGGTGCGCATGCGCAGTACTTAGAAATAGGCGATTTTACGTCTCCGCCACGCGTAAATTCGCTCCGATGCGTTGTTCTGGATCAGGCCCAAGGTTTGGACAACACAGTTAATTGGAGATCCAGCCTCTAGACAACAGGTGTACTCATTAACAGACAATTGTAGCCTTATGGAGCTCCAAGTCAGATAGGTCACAGATAGGTCACAAGAAAACACTGGGGATTCTGAGCTAACTAGGCCTTAATGGAGAAACACAAGCAGACCGGACTCCAAAGTTAAGGAAATTACATCTCCTGATGTTGCAACACCTGTGTTTTGTGACACAGACATCACTACTGATTAAATTAATTGGGCTATTTCATATTTTCGATTGCATTAAACTCCTGGACCGGATGGTCTATCAGGTGAATATTATAAGCTGGTCCAATTAGAATTGGTCCCCTCCCTGTTGGAGTTGTTTAATAATATTATGAGAGATCGCCCGGCATACTCTTCATTCAACTCAGCGTTTACGACCCTTATTCCAAAACCTGATAGGAACCCACAAACTGTTGATGCATACAAACCGATTTCTTTAATTTATGTGGACTATAAGCTTTTAATCAAAATAGTGACCAATAGGATGCAACTCCTCTTACCAGATTTGTTAACGGATCATCAACTGGGCTTTATACGGGAGAGGCAGTCTGTTAAAGCCATCAGGTCAGCTAACACAGCATCTCTAATATCTCATACTGTTCATACTTCTGATAATATGTTACTTAGTTTGGATACTACCCAGGCATTTGACACAATCACATGGCCCCATCTAGTAGCAGTATTAGAGCATAGACACTTCAACCCACTCTTTATAAACTTCATTTGATATATTTACATTGTTCCTCAAACATCATTAATTATCAGTGGTGTGAGGGGACCTTATATAACTATGGAGAGAGGCAGGAGGCAGGGTTCCCCCCCTCTTATTTAATCTAGCATTGGACCCCCTGCTTCACCTCTTACAGAACCATCCAGACTTTGAGGGGATAAGGGTCGGTTCTGCGACTGAAAAAATTTCAGCCTTCGCAGACGATGTATTGTTGTACATTGGAAACCCGCAAGTTTCTCTTGGCCCTATCTTGGAACTCCTGGAGGTCTTCAGGACAATCTTAGGTTTTCAGGTTAATATGCAAAAAACAACTGCGTTGTACCTTCGCCCACATAGCTTTCGACCTGGATGGGCGGTGGACCTGCCTTTCTAGTGGGCCAAATAATCCTTCAGTTACTTAGGTGTGAGGATTCCTAAAAATCTGACTCGATTATATGAGTTGAATATCTTAACCACTATCAGGACCCTGGCGTGAGAGCTGGAGGGTTGGCGTTCTCTTCCACTTTCCTTTTTAGGCAGTGCTGACCTCATTAAAATGGTCTCTTTCTCTAAATTTATATATTTATTCCATACGCTTTCTCTATTGATCACAAAGAAAGACACTCAATTTATTAATACACTCTTTAGGAAATTAATTTGGGCAGGGAAAAGGCCCAAATTGGTCTTCTAAAGCTGCAACAACACAAACTACATGACGGTATCAACTTTCCCAATTTGTCACTATATTCAATTATGCATTGGCTATTGCAGAAAAATATTTTTACAGATTCTTCTTTGGAAGCTGGATTTTTGTCTGAAGTCTCGTTGATTAGTTTCCTCCACCAACATAATCAGGAAGTACCTCTCACAAATAAAGAAAATCTTCTTTTATGTGCTTGATTTTTTCCCTTCTGAACGCCTCAACCTTTAAGAATGCTATATCTGTAAATTATAGACTTTTACACACTCCTGTCACGCATGAGTCAACTAGATCTAGGCTCTCTAGCTGGACCAATTCATTCCCATCTCTTACATGTAGTGATCTACTCAAGGCTCTTAACTAATCCAGGAGGGTTTTGACTTCATCACAGTACCTTGAGATGTTTCTAAAACTTTTCCACCATACTTATTGCTCTCCTCTCCGTTTATATCATATGGGGGTTCAAGAGACACATAATTGTCCTAGATGTACTACTCCTGAGGTTTATTTGATATATTGTTTTTGGGGCTGCCCCTTAACACGTGGTTTTTGGCTGCAGATTAAGCAATACGCTAGAACTAATTTACTAACTTATGTTCCATTTACACCTGAGTGGGCTATATTTGGAATTTACCTCCCACACAGAGTGGAAATAAATTCTAAAAAGCTTTTACTGTTTCTTTGTTCTGCAGCCAGAAAGACAAATTGACAAACTTGGCTTAGCCCATCAATGTCGCTCTTTGCTTTATTTAGAAAAAACTCCTAGCTACGTTTAGTTACGTAGATTGCATATATTTGGTCTTTAAGACCGCATATACGCAATCTACATATCGAAACGATATGTAGATTACCTAAAATAGTTACTACGCATGTGTAGTTGCTATCCTTGGCATCTGACGGACGTTTTTCATCCGACGTACATTTTTGTGGACCCGGCCCGTTGTTAGATAAGGAGAAAAGGGTGGAGGGCTTTTTTGAGGTTGGGAATCTTATATGGAGACGTTGAATATGGTGCATGGCCTACTGGGAAAAAAATATAATGTTTTATAAGCTGTTTTTACATTTTCTGGTAAAAGGCTGATATAATATGTGTCATATTATGTTCTTGTATGATGATACATTTTGTGACTTGTTTGCAACCAAAGATTGGCATATTCTGAATCGTATGTTGTTGTATGACACTGTGTGCATATATAAACTTTATTATTAAAAAAAAAAAAAGAGTGAAGGCTTAATTAAGCCTGAAGGATATTAAACTCCATGTTTGGGAGCAGGCATGACCCTCAACTCACCCTGGTTGCTGTGCAGAGGGGGAGGGAGTCTGTTGCTATGAGTCAGTGGTGGTATTTAAGATCTTGCAGACTGGAGGAGGGTCTCCTTTTCATCTTTGTTTGCTCACCCACCCACCGTAATTAAGTTGTGTCCTGGTATCATGTTGGCAGCGCCCAATGCTTAACTGTTTTGAGGACGGCCGTGCGAGCAGTCACCGGTTTTTGCTTGGTATGGGCCGGCTTGGCCGTTTCCGGTTATTGCACTAGGGTGGAGTGCTTGGACTAGTGGTGAACCTGAATATTGTGTCAGGTTGTATTTATGTACTTGCTATTTTGCTTATGTCGCCCCCATCAAAATGTAAAATTTTATTATATAATTAGTTAATTTGGTTCAAAAATTCCCACCTTGCTTAATTCATTTGAATAAATATTCCAAATATTTTGATTTAAGCCCCTAAAATGTTGTCAATGTCATTTATTGTGTGGTGTTTCTTATTGGGGTGATCTGGGGTTCATTGCCTGCTCATCAAACATGGAATGCTGAAAGTGCTACATCAGTGTTCCGTGATAGAAAACCTACTAGTGTCATACCAATAATACCTATAGTCATCCACCTCTATCATCAAAGAGCCAGGATATTAAAATAATCGCAATGTGATGGATGATGGTACTTACAATAATTACATTTCAGTGCAAGTACGATACAGGTTAAACACAATAAATAAATAACAAACATACTGATATTTCAAGTTTACAAAACAGTTATAAGATAAGTTGCAGTTACAAACAAATCTTCATAGTTTAAAATCAAAGTTTTTTTCTGATATCATTTCCAACATAAAATTTAGGACCATGGGTTTTCAGAATGTTTAGTTCTCTTTTAGCGTGCATAAAATCATAAAATCATTATTCAGACTCATATCAGAAATAACTAGTTTGGAGTTCAAATAAAAGTACTTTCTAAGAATTCAAAGATCTAGGTTACATGGTACCTAGGACCTATTTTATTAGGGGAAAACCAGTATCCTCACTCTTTAGACATTAATATAAAATCATGTCAATCAAAATCTTAATTCTCAGATAGACATATAAAAAGTAAAATCTCTCTCTCTCTCTCTCTCTCTGTATATATATATAAGTATAAAGAAATAGTACTAAGCCTTTCATAAGATATAATGATCTCATATACATTCCACAACCCAAGTCCCTTACCAAGATCTCACATCAGGGATGTTCAATAAGGGTGAATTAAATAACTATCTATTGTTTTTTAATTTTAACCTAAAGAACTTAAAATAACCAACTCTTGTTTTTAATAGACTTGAAATAAAGCGATCTTGTGTAGGTTATTATCTCAGAATGAGTAGGTTTATTATCATTTTATTATAATACTCGTCTCAGTTTACAGCGACTATTCCGCTAAGGACATATAAAATGCCAAATCAAGAAACAGTTATAAAGTCACAATTCTTCTAGAAAAGGAACCTCTCAATGAGTTTTAATGGGAGCCTCTACCAAATATATACATTCACCTACCTCTGATCATGTTCCAATTCAGAAAGTTAATCTACGGTACCTAGAATTCCTTAATGGTCTCCCAACTGGGTACTGACCAGGCCTATCACTGCTTAGCTTCTAAGATCAGACTAAGATGGGGTAGACAGAATTGTATGACTGTAAACAATAATCCCTCTTTCTTAGAATCCTATAGACAGGAAAAAAAGGCAGGTTCCCTTTTTCTTATCTATAGGAACAATTTTAGCTCAAAATCTATTTTTAGGCCCAGAGGAGTGAGGGACTTCAATAAGAATATCCATCTCATCTCCACCTATGCTAATCTGGTTTCCATGTCATTCTTTCTCCAATAGGGTAGTATATTTGGTATCCCTAGAAAACGTTTAATCCCAATCGGAGAGTATCTATGGAATTCGTTAAAATGGTTCGGGACAGATTGGTCTATTTTCCCTTAAGCAATATTATCCAGGTGCTCACTCATTCTGATATTCAGAGATCTTGATGTTTTGCCAATATATATTTTTTCATACTCACATTCTAATAGATATACAACATTCTTGGTGTGGCCTGTGAAAAACTCCTTGATTACATATTCCTTGTTGCTTATCCACCTTAGTAGTTCCTTTTACAGTCCTATATGTTTTGCATAAACCACATCTGTGGAATCCCTAAAGCTGGCCAAACACTAGAGCGATTATCGCCCCGGTCCTTCAATTATCGCATAATCACCCAAATTTTTGCTCAAGTGTATGGTCACGATTTTTTTGCCAAGCATCAAATAATTGTCCAAGAAGGGCTCTTGAATGATTATTTGATCTTTTGACATGTTTGATTTAAAAAGGCCAAAAGCTCCAATTTTTGGTAAAATAGTGTATGGGCATTGGCGTGATTATGCAAATGACACATGCCATCTTCCCATGCACATGGCAAATGCATCAACGGCTGTGAAACATGGATTTGTGGCTGTGAACTATGGATTCTGATATGACCTTTCATGCACTGTGGATGCTTTAATACCTGCTTATATATGCAGGACCCCCTTCTGCATCAACTGCTGTGGAACATGGATTTGTGGCTGTGAACTATGGACATTGATGTGACCTTTCTTGCACTGTGGATGCTTTAATACTTGCTTATAAATGCAGGACCCCCTTCTGCATCAACTGCTGAAGAAAATGGATTTGTGGCTGTGAACTATGGACTCTGATGTGACAATTCATGCACTGTGGATGCTTTAATACCTGCTTATATGGCTGGTAGTCATATTCCCAGGGTAAAAATCCCTCCACGAGTTTCCCGGCACTGAAAATCCGACACATAAAAAATCCCGGCAAAAAAAATTACCGGCAATTTAAAATCCCATCACTGAAAATCCTGACAAATAAAAAATCCCAGCAAAAAATATTACTAGCAATTTAAAATCCCGTCACTGAAAATCCCGACACGTAAAAAAAATCCTGCTAAGCAAGACCCGACAATAACTACTGACAGCTAGAATCCAGACTGACTTCACGGAACAACAACGAGGCAGGGCATGCTGATAAGTCACGTTTGGTCACCATGGAAATGGGATCTCACAGGCTGCCCAAGGGTATAAATACCTCCCAATGACAGCAGAGCTCTCATTAGCAGGACATAGGTTGCGTCGCTCCAATAGGGTTTTTTATTTTTCAAAGACTTCCCCCAAGGATTAAAAGCTTGGAAGATGGGATCCTAATCAAGATGGTAAGTACTGCTTTTTATTAATTATTTTAATGTCATTATTTTATTTCTTTATTTCATGCATAATAAGATAATTTATGAAATGCAATTTTTTGGGAATTGTTGGGGTTAATGATGCATGTATACTATTTATTATCGGTAGTGTTTGGTGACATTTGTGGGGGAATTGTTGGGGTTAATGTTGCATGTATACTATTTATTATCGGTAGTGTTTGGTGACATTTGTGGGGGAATTGTTGGGGTTAATGTTGCATGTATACTATTTATTATCGGTAGTGTTTGGTGACATTTGTGGGGGAATTGTTGGGGTTAATGTTGCATGTATACTATTTATTATCGGTAGTGTTTGGTGACATTTGTGGGGGAATTGTTGGGGTTAATGTTGCATGTATACTATTTATTATCGGTAGTGTTTGGTGACATTTGTGGGGGAATTGTTGGGGTTAATGTTGCATGTATACTATTTATTATCGGTAGTGTTTGGTGACATTTGTGGGGGAATTGTTGGGGTTAATGTTGCATGTATACTATTTATTATCGGTAGTGTTTGGTGACATTTGTGGGGGAATTGTTGGGGTTAATGTTGCATGTATACTATTTATTATCGGTAGTGTTTGGTGACATTTGTGGGGGAATTGTTGGGGTTAATGTTGCATGTATACTATTTATTATCGGTAGTGTTTGGTGACATTTGTGGGGGAATTGTTGGGGTTAATGTTGCATGTATACTATTTATTATCGGTAGTGTTTGGTGACATTTGTGGGGGAATTGTTGGGGTTAATGTTGCATGTATACTATTTATTATCGGTAGTGTTTGGTGACATTTGTGGGGGAATTGTTGGGGTTAATGTTGCATGTATACTATTTATTATCGGTAGTGTTTGGTGACATTTGTGGGGGAATTGTTGGGGTTAATGTTGCATGTATACTATTTATTATCGGTAGTGTTTGGTGACATTTGTGGGGGAATTGTTGGGGTTAATGTTGCATGTATACTATTTATTATCGGTAGTGTTTGGTGACATTTGTGGGGGAATTGTTGGGGTTAATGTTGCATGTATACTATTTATTATCGGTAGTGTTTGGTGACATTTGTGGGGGAATTGTTGGGGTTAATGTTGCATGTATACTATTTATTATCGGTAGTGTTTGGTGACATTTGTGGGGGAATTGTTGGGGTTAATGTTGCATGTATACTATTTATTATCGGTAGTGTTTGGTGACATTTGTGGGGGAATTGTTGGGGTTAATGTTGCATGTATACTATTTATTATCGGTAGTGTTTGGTGACATTTGTGGGGGAATTGTTGGGGTTAATGTTGCATGTATACTATTTATTATCGGTAGTGTTTGGTGACATTTGTGGGGGAATTGTTGGGGTTAATGTTGCATGTATACTATTTATTATCGGTAGTGTTTGGTGACATTTGTGGGGGAATTGTTGGGGTTAATGTTGCATGTATACTATTTATTATCGGTAGTGTTTGGTGACATTTGTGGGGGAATTGTTGGGGTTAATAAAAAACAGAGACATGCATTCAGAATCAAAATTATTTATTGTCCAGCAATTAAACATGTCATTTGTTAATGAATAATTCCAAAAAAAAAGCTTGATGTCAGGATAGGTCAGCATATAAAGATAACATTTCCATATATAAAAAAAATCGAACATTGTTGTAAATGAAAACTGTAATCAAATTTTTTTTTATATTTCAATAGGCATATGTTTGGCAAAGTTTAAAATTTTCCTTAATTTGGCATCAATACCATCTGCGGTACCATGTGTTTTTATCATATTCATGCAGTCTTTGGTCAATTTCAGTATTCGTTTTGCGGTCTTGTCATCCTCATGTTGTTTTTTGTTTGTCACTTCCATTGCTCTCATCAGAAATCATTTAATTATGTTTGTACTGTTATTATCTTGCTATTTTAAACTATTTACCTATGTTGCCCATAGATTTTTGACCACCCAAAGTAGTGTCACTCAGCAGTGGTGTGACTTTTGCAATTTCTTCTGTAGTTTCTGTTTAAAAAAAGTTGTACATAACTACATTAGAAACACCTTCATATACTTAGAATTACAACACGTCATATAATGCCATAATACTTGTTTAATAAAAAATGTCCCTTTTTAATAGTTAACTTGGGTACCATTCCCCTTGACTACACCTTTTCATGATGTTGTCTTCCTACAAAGTAATAATTTGCTATTATCAAATCTGTCATAAAAGTTTACCACATAAAACTGCAAAATCCTGTCTTTACATCAACAATCATAAAGATCAAGCATACAGACAGGATTGACCTACAAAAAATCATATGGACATGACATACATACGTACTAAATTACAGATCATCATTTGAACACCACATACATACTGTCCTTTAGATAATCTAGGACATTACATATAAGGACTAATGACAAACTTGTGGAACTATATTCACTTTTTATGTTCCTTCATATTTTTTTCCATTTTCGTTTCTTTTTAAATCCAACCATCGCTTCTGGATTTGCTCCTTTTGACTGTGTATACCAAATTTTTTGTTCGATGATTTCAATGACTGTTTAAAATTCTTCGTTTTCTATGGTTGATGGTGGGATAAATCTTCAGGACACAATGGTAATCCCATTTATCAAAGTCCCGGACGATGGTCTCCATTTGAGCTGTGGACATGGGATTAGATCTAACTTCATCTGCCATTTTAAGCAAGAAAAACTAAAATTCACCAGTAGGAGCTTAGGATAAGTTCTTATTAAAGTTAGATACTTAGGTATAAATAAAAAGATATAATAAATTCTAATAAATACAAATATTTTATATTTATATGGATATTTGGTAAACGCTGCTAGGTAAGGCTGGTCAGGCCATAAGGAAATATAGGAATAGAAAACAGAAACCACCAGCGCTGTATACCAAATATCCCTACCAACAGACCTAGGTGTCTGTTACCTAAAAGAAACAATGTGCACACTTGTAGGAGAAATATAAATAATTTGTTACTAATTAGTAACAACCTTCCAGTAATCCAAACTTGAAATAGTATCATAATAAAAACTCCACTTTATTAATAAGATCCGGTACCAGATTAAATATAAAATAACAATTAAATAACTAAAACAATCAATAATATAATAGTTATTCACTACCATAAGGTATATTAGGGCATATCAAATAACAATAGGGCCATTGATAGAATGGAAACTATTTAGATATTCTGTGTGGGTACAGCAATATATACAGTCCTAGGCAATTATTAAAAAACAATATTTGTTTTGAGTTCTTGATTTTTTCTCAAATGATAGCCGCCAGGGCCGTCTTATCCACTGGGCAGTTTGGGCTACTGCCCATGGGCCCAACGCATCCAAAGGCCCTTCACCACAGCCCAAGTCCTTTGTCAGCCTTTGCTGACAAACCAGGCCCAGGCACAGTCATCATTGGTGTCAGTGAGAAACGTCCTACAGCAACGCTGGGGGCGTTTTCTGACAGGCTGAGTTACAAGCAGGCAGCCAATCAGAGCTCAGCATAGGCAGCCAATCAGAGTTTAGCACAGGCAGCCAATCAGAGGTCAGCACAGGCAGCCAATCAGAGTACAGCACAGGCAGCCAATCAGAGAACAGTACAGGCACAGAGCAGTCACTTTTAGTTTCTGCCGCCCAGCGTTTCCTGCTTCTTCTATCTATCTATCTATCTATCTATCTATCTATCTATCTATCTATCTATCTATCTATCACACACACACACGTGTTGACACGTTTTCATGTATATCTGGATATATTAATATAGATACATATTTGTGTGTGTATATATGTAGGCATTTCAGTCACAATTTTGTGTCCTCTGGAAGGCTTCTGGAGGAAGGAGGAATAGGAAGAAGAAAAAGAAAGAAAGGTGAGAAGCAGAAAAGAGGTAAGTGTATGTGATAATATATACATATATTTAAAAAGAGACCTGGATA